>OFHU01004549.1:0-18469 GCA_900245905.1 Lacerta viridis
CCAACCACAACCAAGCATATGGAAGAAGGCCAGCTCCCTGTCTTTCTGTCTGCCTAGTACAAAGACACCCAGCACATCTCCAGAAAGGGTAAGAGAACCAGAGAGGTCTATGTAGGGCCTTAGCTTGGTGGTAGAGCATTTGCTTTGGATGCTGAAGATCCCATTTTCAGTCTCCAGCATCTCTGGGTAAAGCTGAGGGGCTAAAATCCTAGAGAGCTGCTGCTGCCAGTCAGTGTAGACCCGACTGAGCTAGAGAGGTCAATGGTCTGATTCAGCAGAAGACATATTTCTGCAAACTTTCAAAAGAAGTTGATGGTGAAATGTGAATACTATTGAGATGGATGTTCAATGATAACGGAAAGCCCTTATATGAAAAATGAAGGTAGTCAGAAGGACACTCTGAAACCCAGCCCATCATTACAACTTATTTGGGTTAGATGAAATTCCACAGAAAACGATCACCAACCTTTCCAGGTTGATAGAAGAGCAGCAGGCCCCAAAAATCGAGCCACATTTCTGTGTGGAATCTTCAGCAATCCTGGTGCAACAGGCTTTAAGAACATTTGCTGCTGAAACAACTCGCATGGATATCGATCAGAATGCAATAAATCATTTAAAAAAACAACAACAACAGACCTATCCAACAAGCTGAAAGACTGATGGTGAGAGGAGATGGATATGGAACTGTTTGAAGCCTTCTCTTGCCCTCTGACATATAAAATGCAACCCGCTACTCTAAATGCATGTGTATTTCTTTCTGTAGCCTGTACTGCGCATTTCTATAAACACAAGAAATTTTGCTCTGAATGCCTTGAGTAGCCACACCTCTGATGTCGCAGGTGCAAACTAGTCCCAGGCTCCTCTGTGTCCACACTTACAGCACAAACATCTGCAAGGATGGAGCCTTGGTGTGCATAAACTACATGTAGTCCCCAGGGGGGGGGCTAATTGACATGTGTGACACGGAGGCTGTGGGTGCTCTGGTCAGCCCTGCTCCCATCCCTGTACATTGGGAAAATGGGAGAGTAAGACTTGGATTGGGCTAAGTCTTCTTGTGAATCTGCTTCCTCTTCTGGAACAGCAAACAGTTGCATTTCCTCCCACCGCACAAGGGGCTTTGTCGTTTTTCAAAGAGTGTCAGTGTTCTGTGGAAATAGGGTTTGATTCAGTTCAGGGTTTACATAATTCACACTTTATGGAACAATACAGAAACCAAAACACTGCCATCTTTCAAAATTCGCATTCTCTGAATTTTGCAATGCAGTTTTCCAGCCAAGCAATGTGCACAAAACTGCATATACAAGGGTAAAGTGTGCACAGAAATGCACAGATTAGTGAATATAACATACAGAAATGTGTTTTATTAGGGGAAATTGCAAAAAAGAGATTACATTAGGGAATATTGCATGCAAACATTCATATTAGGAGAAATGTGGGTGGAGGATTCTTAAGGGAAAAAATGACAAAGGGATGCAAAAATATGAATAATTTAAGATTGGAAAAATGGGAAACTGAAACTGTCCTCCTGTGTGTGGAGACAGCACTGCCTTCCCTTCCAATACTAAGAGCCTGGAAGTTTCACTGCCTTTATCTGTTACATATATCCCCATAAGTCTCTAAAGCATAACAGAGAAAGGGTTCTCTTGGCCCCCATCTTTCCTGCCTTCTCTTTAACTTCGTTTCCTGGGACACTTGCAGTATTTTTTTTAAGGTAACATTTTCATCCCACCTTTCTTTTAAAAAAACCAAAAAAAAAACCTCAAGGTTCCCAGCAGCAAGTTAGAAACTGTTAGCTGGTATGCAGGCTCCCTGCAACAATTGAAACTTTAAAAAATGATGACACATGGAACAGGGTCTACGGATGGGTCCTGGGTTAGGAATGAGAGCCCAGCCAATCACATTTCTAAAGAAACGTGCAGGATCAGACTGTCTTAAACGTTGAGAGGTGGCACATCTTGCAGAAGCATTGGAACAGGTATGGATGTAACACACCTGCAAACAAACGTGTCATACACATGGCAGATTCCCTGTCAAAAGGGGGTATGTGTGGGTGGGTGGGTGGAGATAAGAGACAGAGGTGATAGAGATATAGAGAATTCTTTCCAGTAGCACCTTAGAGACCAACTGAGTTTGTTCTTGGTATGAGCTTTCGTGTGCATGCACACTTCTTCAGATACATCTGAAGAAGTGTGCATGCACACGAAAGCTCATACCAAGAACAAACTCAGTTGGTCTCTAAGGTGCTACTGGAAAGAATTTTTGATTTTGTTTTGACTATGGCAGACCAACACGGCTACCCACCTGTAACTAGAGATAGATAGATAGATAGATAGATAGATAGATAGATAGATAGATAGATGATAGATAGATAGATAGATAGATAGATAGATAGATAGATAGATAGATAGATAGATAGATAGATAGATGTAGCAGCTATGGAAGTCACAGTATACAACATGTTTTCCATGATTAAAACTGGGAATTTTGGGTTCTTCCCATTAAAGCAAGAGTGGGGAACCTGTGGCTTTCCAGATGATGTACGGCAGCTTCTATCATCCCTGGTTATTGACTACACTGGGGAAAGGGCTGCTGATGGAAATTGGAGCCCAGCAACATCTGGAGGGCCATGGGTTGCTTACAGGAAAGTGGCCAGATGCAGAGGTGGAGAGAACTTCTGTGCATTTAACCATAATAGCAAAAGATGGCACTTGGGAAGCTACAGGACCCGTGCGTAGGGGGGAGGAAAACGTAACCTATGCACCTTCAAATGAAGCACATCTCATTACTATGTCAGCCAGGTTTTTTCTCACTGTTTAAAAATACAAACCAAGCCTCTCTATTCTCACAGCCATCTCAAAACAGTAGAATAGAATTTGGGCAATACAAATATTTTCAGTACAAGGACATGAGAAATTTGGCACTGGAACATGGAAGCTTTGATCAGCAGTGATGTAGAAAATTGCTCTCTAAATATCTGATGAAGTCCAAAAGAATTGGGGGGAGGGTGTGCTTATCAGGATTTGAAAACCATGACACTAATTAACATTTCCCAGCATCTGCAAGTAATGTTCAACTTATGTTGAGTTTCAGGGCATGAAGAGTTCAAATCTTTATGAAAAGCCAGGGATTTAAATCATCCCATTAAAAATCTGAAGCAGCCAATCAATGGCTTTAGATTTTTAATGGAATGATTTATGGATTAACTAAGGCTGCAATCTTTCGTGCACTTATTTGTGAATAAACTCCATTGAACTCCATGGGTCCAATGCCTCCCTATTCTTAGGATTCTATGTTTGCTGGAGAGAAGGATTCCGTTGGCAGTTTGGTTGCTGGGAAAACATAACCGAAATAGAAGAAATTATGGGAAGATGCTTCAAGTCCCCTTCAACAAATGATTGACAGATCGTGCATTTTCACACTGTACACTGATTGCCTGGGGAGGCCAACTCGGAGGGCTGTGTTATTCCTGGCACAGTTGTCAATTGTAAAGGTGCCAATGGCACATTTGAAACCAAGTGAAGAGCCCTCTGGTGGACAGAAAGCACACAGACTCATGCTAACGGCACAAGATTTTTCCAGAGGCCAATGTGGGAACATCATACTTCTGATGTTCCTTCCTTTAGGATGCCAAGATCAGCTTCCCGCTTCCCAGGCATACAATAAATGGACAATGGAATCTGGCTCAGACTTCAGCTGAACTCATTTCAGCTGAACCCTATTAAAAACTCCAACCAAAAATCAATTTGAGGTTCTCAGGCCCTAGGAGTGATTTAAAAACAATAAAAATCTACCACAAACTCCAGATTTTTCTGCTTCCCCGCTCCTATCACATTTGTATCCTAAGTCTGCTTTCCCCCCTAAAATGAGTTTTGACTTCTGTCCTGAAGTCCTGCCTTGGTAGCACCACAGGGAGGGAGGGAGGTGAGGGTTTGCCAGTTTTGCCGGTGGCCCTTTCCTCCTGCAGCCACCACTGCCCACTCTGTTCCAGAAGTTTGCCCAGAGAAGCACGTGAACTGCAGGGGAGGAAAGAGGAATTGGTGAGAACAAGCCTCCCCACGACCCCATTCCTCCAGCAGGAGTGTCCCCTCTTAACAGAGCAAAATTCCATCCTCCAGGAACTCCGGCTTCAAATTTCTATCCAGTACTATGCTATAGTATATAGAAGAGGTGGGGAACCTCCACCCTGCCCTATCAGGTGTGTAAAGTCACAGCTGGGGCAAAAAGGAGGTTGCACCCTCAGAACCCTTTGAAAGGCACTTTGAAGCCCCAACTATCAGCTGATGGTTGGGGCTTCAAAGTGCAGCACAGGGGTCTCTGCAAGCATCAAGGATCAGCTGGTTGTTCGGGCTTGCCAAAGCTTCAACAATCAAGTGGAATCGGCTGCAATACTTTATCATAATCTTCTCTCTCTCTCTCTCTCACACACACACACACATACACAAAGATGCCAAACATATGTTGCCAACAAATCTTCCTAAAGTAATGTTATGAGTTGTGAGTGCCAGATTCCCCTAAATCCCTGGGACTGGTAGGTGTTAGAACCTAATCGATGTCTGGAGTGTTAAAATTGGCTGCCGGATATTGGATTTGGCAAAGCGTTAAAATAACAGGCCATACAAACTTCCTGTGTTCAGGAAATGACCTGGGAGATTAACCAAAAACATAGGGAACCCTATCAGGAAAGCCAGAGAGGGGGGACTCTGTGGCAGATGGAAATTGGGACAGGCCCCTCCCTCAGCTCTGAGTTAGTTTGAAGACAAGATCAGAATTTTAGAGTTGATGGGCTTTTGGCAGTGATGCTGCAGGCAGCAAGTTGAGGAGAGGGTCAGAGCCACATGTTGATTTCTGTTGGAATCCAAGGTTGCAGCTATGGGAGAAGCAAGACCATTTTGGGGTATCAATACTGCGAGCCCCACCATCATCTTCTTTGGTGATCACTCGTAGCTGAGTAAGATTGTCTTCCATGAACACGGTTTTAACAGTGAGTCCATAAGTGACTGTGGAGGCCAATTCTGGATCCACACATCCTTCCACAGTGGGGACATAGGTTTCTGGGTGGGAGTTGATCATGGTGTGGATTTGCCAAGCGTGCCTTCCTCTTAGCACGTTTCTCCCTTGCGTCCTGAGTTCGAGTGTCTTCAAAGCCCATGACACCTTTGGTAAAGGCTGTTCTCCAATTGGAGCGCTCACAGGCCAGTGTTTCCCAATTGTCAGTGTTTATGCTACATTTTTTTAGATTTGCCATGAGAGAGTCTTTAAACCTCTTTTGTGTAAATAAACCGTAGATCACAAGGACACCATAGTCTTTGCTGTGCCTCATTTCCAAAAGGAAACATAGACCTCTGGTAAGTGCCTAGAAGCTCTGGGGTGGCATGCAACAATAGTCTTTTGAAATGATAGACTAAGATGTCGCTATGCCTCATACTTGGAGTGTCTTAAAGAATCTTGCAACTGGGTCACATAGAAGGACATGTGGTCCAGTCCCACCCCTGCACTGAACTGCTCCCCAACATCTGAGGGCAAAACTAGGCATTCCTGTGTAAATAATCAACCCATGGAAAGTATGATGTGATGATTGCTAATTCCTCCGGGATGTTTTTGAAGTCATTTTGGGAACTGTAGAAAAATAACCAAAAAATACATTTTGTCAGAAGAGTAAGCCACACATCTGACATACAGAACTGGCAAAGTCCCATGTGTCGGACTCGTTCCTTGTCTGCCATTGCAAAAGGCCACTTGACACATTCATGGACACCACTCAGTTATCCGGCATTTTATGACTTGCAGCAGACAATGTGAACTGCCTCCACTGAGGTTTCCCATGTAGGGAGCTACAGTTTTTGATGCATAAAATTTACATACTGGTTTAGCTGAGGTTTGATACTTGGTATGGGTATTTTTACTTAGGTTCATAGTTTTATAGGATTGGGGTTGGGTATCCTACCAGCCCCCCCCCCAACCTCCACAATTCTAGATCATAAAAGGGCCAACCCAGAGATTATTTTAAGATACTGTCACTGTTTTGCCGGCAGGATAAATGTACATGTCAGATATTTAGTTTTGTACAATGAAAGTGGGTTAAACAATTGTCTTAGCCCATAAAGTCCATTATAAAAAAACCATTGAGGAAAGTGGTTGTAAAATGTATTGAAAAGTTTCAGATGAACAAATGATTAATCAGAAGATGTATTAACAACCCACAAGCTAACTGGGATGAATACTCCTTGTCATCTAAACCCTCTACAAACAAGTTGGGATACATGCTTAGAAATACTAGCCTAACCTTCACATATGCTTTACGCAAGCAAATCAGGATGCTCAGTAAACAGACTGTCGGAAGGAGTCATTAACAGAATAGTCAATTATGTTTCCTTTGCTAAGGAGATTACTCACCACCCACTGGACTCTTTTGCAAGGAGAACTTTTGGAATCAGGGCTTCATCTCCTCCCTCACAGCAACGGCCCATGCAAATCAGTGCCTGCATAAAGGCAAGCAGCTTGTAGCTGCAGCTGGAATCTATGAGTTGCTTCAGACTAAAGTCACACCCAGAGCACAACCACTGTAATCAATGGACACAAGTAATGTTAAATTCATTTATTTCAGTGGCTATATTCTGAGTATAGGTAAAGGTAAGGTAAAGGTAAAGGATCCCTGGATGATTAAATCCAGTCAAAGGCAACTTTCAGGCCAAGGGAGCTGCCATTTGTCCACAGACAGCTTTCCGGGTCATGTGGCCAGCATGACTAAACTGTTTCTGATGCAACGGGACACCATGACGGATACCAGAGTTTACCTTCCCGACGCAGCGGTACCTATTTATCTACCTGCACTAGTTTGCTTTTGAACTGCTAGGTTGGCAGGAGCTGGGACAGAGCAACAGGAGCTCAACCCGTTGCACGTATTTGAAGCACCGACCTTCCAATCGGCAAGTCCCAGAGGCTCAGTGGTTTAGACCACAGCGCCACCCGCGTCCCTACATTCTGAGTATAGTTTTATACAGCCCACTATAAGGCAAGGTCAGTGCTGGGTATTTCTTTGGCTCTCTGAAGGGGTCCCCAATCCCCAAAATATGATAGGGGAACAGTGTTTTGTGGTGTGATTTGAGCACAAGTGGCAGTTCAGAGCTTAAAACAACGTATTTGTAAATAAAAGCAAATCTTACGAGAATGTTGTAAGCCTTGTGTGGTCCTTTTCAAAACGAAGTGGAGCTGCATACATACAGGAATCCCTGGAATTTTTCACCTCTCAGATAATTGGTGCAAGCATAACGACGTTTTAATTGTTGCCCATCATCTACTCAGTCCCCAGGAGAAAAATAAAATCACTTGTTTCAATGTTTGACATGGCCAAGATGTACAGAGACACAGTGGCGGAGTAAGGCTCCGTGGTACCCGGGGCGGCAAAGGAAACGCCCCGGGGGCGGGGCGTCGTGACATCACATTGTGACGTCATGACGCTCCGCCCCCAGGGCGGTTCCGGGGGTGCCGGCGCCGCTTCTGCAGCCCTCTTTTAAGCCGAAGAGCTCGCTTTTAAGCTCTCCGGCTCAAAAGGAGGCTGTGGAAGCGGCGATCCGATGACAGAGTGCGCCTGCGCGTGCAGGCGCACTCCGTCGTCGGGCCGTGCGCTGCCGCTCCCAGGGTGACGGAGGGAGCGGCAGCGCATGGGAATGGTGGGAGGGGCTGCCTCTTGTTGCCCCCACCCGCCGCTTCTCGCCCCTGTCGCCCGGGGGCGTACCGCCCCCACCGCACCCCCCTAGCGACGCCCCTGCAGAGACACACAAACCCTGTTCGCTCATTTCTCTTCCTGCAACTCCGAAGTACATGGTTTCCATTTTTCACTTCAGAACTTAAATGTGCCAATCTCAAAATTAGGTTTCCAATTTTCAGTACTGAGACATTCTAATTTCATAGATTATTAGCCAGTGGTGCCATGTTCTGAATTCTAAATGAGAGATCATAGTGAAAAATGAGAGAGATCAATGGCAGCCTTAAGTTGTTGCAGTCCTACTCTCCAGAGTGTGTGAAGTGCATAAGAAAAAAACAATTAAGAGACACCGGATCGTGGCAATTATGCTATGATATAACTTACATTATATTTCACAGAGCTAAATTTTGTGATGTAGGTAATGAAGCACTGCATTTATAGGTGATGTCCCATTTCAGAAGGTTTCCCCAGCCACTCTGGGCGGCTCCCAATCTAATATTAAAAACACAATACGGCATTAAACATTAAAGACTTCCCTAAATGGCATTAATTGCAATTTAAACTCCCAACTTTTACATGTTTTCCTTTTTACACATTTATATGGAGCCTTATTTGCTCCCCCAGGGTACCTTGAGTTGCGCCCGGTTGAGAAGTGATGGAAGCAGTCAAGAGACACGAGGCTACTGGCTTCTTCAGAGGGAGAAAGTTTATTTCTGCATGCAGAAGGCACTTGTGGTGTTCAGACACCCAAAGCAAGTACAAAGCTTAGTCAGTTTTCCAGCAGTTCTTATACAGTTTTCCAACTCATCTCCCCACCTTTGGAATCCCACCCTAAAAGTGGGTGCACGTAAGTGGGGTCAGGGGTTATCGTATACAGGAATAGAGGGGGACCCTAATCTGGTGTTCATCGGAGTCACGCTGTCTAGAGACCTTGGTCTGCAGCCCATCATACACGTATTGTCTATACCTTGCTGACACGGGTAATCTCCTACCATGGTACGATGTTTTAGGATCCTTGACATGGCCTCTCCAACCCCTCTCCAACCCCGATATTTTGTCTATGCTTTTAGCTGGATTTTAGCTGCATAATACATCACTCTGCGATAAGGGGTCTCTTTCAGGGTCGTTCGTCTTCTTAGCAGACTATCTATCCTGCTTTGCCCTCCTGTGTTTTGATAACTCTTAAGCCTTCCTTACTATCTCAAAATGCTTAGCAGAGCAAGACACTCAGAGAGAGCACTAATGGGGTCAGGGGTTTTTGGGTGAAGAGGGAACGCAAAACCTCTTCAGAAAGGCATCTTTAAAATGCCAGGCCTCTCTCTTAGCTGTATTTAGAATGGAATGTTAGAGGCCCCTTTGTGAGGGAAAAGAGAGACAGAGACCCCCTTTAGCAATACCTCTCCAAGGCACAATAAGATTCATACAAAGTATATAAAAGATATAAACCTATACCATAGCAGGCTTCAACTAAATATATGCCTTATGCTGAAATAAGAAAACTATAACTGATACACCTCTTTCTCCATTCCCTCCTCTTCTATTGGACCGCTGGGTTCTCCCAGCGCGTCCCACGGAACTGGCCGACACTCCCGTACCAGAGATATAATCTGAGGTCGTACCATGCGCGATACCATTTTATGCATCATATTTTGTAAACATTGGAGCAAGCAGGGAGTACAGAAGCAAACCAGCAATAAGATTAATAATGGTCCTAGAAACATCATTAAAATGCCTCGGAGCCACCCCAATTGTGGGAGCCAATCGTTCCACCAAGACATGTCCCACCCGTTCCAGGTTTGCACTGGAACATGCGCTACTTTCTCTATCTCTGACGCTAAATTTCGGATGGCTTCTCCATGATCAGAAATGTTGAAACAGCAAGCACCACCTGTCAGGTTTAAGGCGGCACAAAAACCTCCTTGTCGGGCCAAAAGGTAATCCATTCCTAATCTGAGTTGAAGAACGGCAGTGCGAGTCTCATCTAATTGGGTGGCAATCAACCTGAGGGCCGTAGCCGTTACGTTGGCGACAATTTCTACTACTGCCTGAAGTCGAATAATGCGGTTCAGATTGTATATCGGCTCCCTGGCCCCTGAGATTGGCTCATGGGGGTTCCAGGACGCTGGATCGTAATGGGCTACTATGCGTTCCGGGGGCCACTCATCCTTTCCCCATGACTGGGAGCTCCCACCCGCAATGGCCGCTATGTCTGCTGAGCGTGTGTACCTGCGGGGTGTAGCAGTCTGGAGTTCAGGAATCCACATGGGGGGTACGAGCCAGGCTGGATAGCAAGTGCCATACCATCCCTTTGGTAAGATATGATAGGCTCTGGAACCACAAATCCAATATGCCATTGCGTCCCACACTGTAGTGCTAGTGATATGGGCGCTGCCCTTCTTCCGCTCTCCAGATTGGCTCTCCAGATTTAAGGAAGCGTTCCGGGGGCCACTCATCCTTTCCCCATGACTGGGAGCTCCCACCCGCAATGGCCGCTATGTCTGCTGAGCGTGTGTACCTGCGGGGTGTAGCAGTCTGGAGTTCAGGAATCCACATGGGGGGTACGAGCCAGGCTGGATAGCAAGTGCCATACCATGGAAGATATGATAGGCTCTGGAACCACAAATCCAATATGCCATTGCGTCCCACACTGTAGTGCTAGTGATATGGGCGCTCCCTTCTTCCGCTCTCCAGATTAGGAAATTAAGGAGATGGGCCATATCCTGTTTCTGGGATTCAGCCGGATTCGTGCTGTCTGCAATGATATTAGTTGCAGGATAGGTTTGGTTACATTGTGACTGCCCTACAGATGTTAGGTTGTTGGAGCCACCTTTCCTCTGAGAAATACAATACCACCCCATGAGCCGATAGACTCGCAAGGGAATGGTGGATTTCCACAAATGAGGATTCTGGGAATTAAAACCAAACACTGGGCTCCGTAATGTGGTCTTATTCCAGGGAACCGGGAGGAAAGGCATTCCGCCTAATGCGTCCACAGGTCCCAAGGTGCAGACCGAGCAGTTAGTTCGGTTCGCTGAATGAGCCACCATTTCCGCCATTTGCATCCATTTGTTATAATTGGTCTGGGCACCCCATTCCTTCATAAGCTGTATCGTCACCTTGATTGGTGCAGGGGCGCAAAGTACTGATGGAAACACCAGGGCCAGAATTCCTAATATTACGAGCCAAAGCTTCTTTAGGGCCAGGGATTTACCACCAAAGGAATAGTGGCGGCCACTCAGGCTGAAACTCAAAATCGGGGTCCAACCCATTGCTCAAGATAACTTGCACAACTCCCCCTCTCCAGAAGAAACCATAGGGTAGTGGGCGCTTTGCTGCTATTCTCACTTCGACAATTGTTCCTCCCAGTGCCTTAAGCCGTGGGGTAGCGGTGATTTCTACAGGGAAAAATCCTCCCATGAACAGAACTGTGTCACAGTTGAAGTGCCCACTGATACTCGTGCTCAATTAGCTCCTCGGCCTCTGTGCTGGTTGACCAATTATGACTGTTATGACCTATAACCTTTACAAGTTTTCCCACTACCCCCCTGGGATGGGTGGTTCCCCGGTGGCCCCTTCTTAATACGCAACCAAAAGGAAAATGGCCCTCTTCGCACACTTCTATACACCCACAGGAATATACACGTCCCTGTATAGGTTCAAGGTAGGGTGATACAATGTCTATAGGATCAGGACTCAACACAGCTAAGGCAACAGGTTTCTGAAGGTTATCAGGAACGCAAGTTTTTACGTTGGGGACGCTGCCGGCGGGCGCCCCTCCCATCCACTGCTACAGCTGGATCTGCGACGTCTTCCTCCTGGTCTTCCTCTGTAAGCTGGGACCTCAATCTCGGGCTGGTAGGGTCAGCTGGGCTGTGGTCATCTGGTGGGCGTCGGGAAAGGGTAAGCCGAAGGGGCTGTTCAGGATCAGGAGTCACAGTCCATTCGGAGACAGCCTTCTTCACACGAGTATGGTGGACCCACGGGGTGATACCGGTGACTTTAACAGCAGTGGGCGTGGACAGCAAGACGGTGTGGGGCCCTCTCCAACGAGGCTGCAGCGGAGTCTGGGCCCAGTCCTTTATCCACACCTCGTCACCTGGCTCAAAGGGATGTAGTGGCTCAACCAAGACACAAGGGGTCCGAGCCTGGGTCCACCTGTTCAAAGAAGAAAAAACTCGGGAGAGTGACTGCACATAATATTCAATATCCATATCCTGACTCTCAATTGGGGATATCATACGAACATAGGGCACAGGTCTACCAAACATCAGTTCAAATGGTGACAAATGGGTATTTTTGTGTGGTATACTGCGTATACGCAAGAGCGCAAGGGGTAACATGGCAACCCAGGGTTACTCCCTGTAACTTGTGTAAGTTTCGCTAGCTGGTTCTTTAAAGTCTTGTTCATACGCTCTAGTGAACTTTGTAAGTTTCGCCTGCTGGAGCTCTGCGTCGCCTGTTCATAAGCTCTACTTTCCCTGAGCTCTGCGGCCTACTAAGCTCCATGCAACTATTCCAGTCTATTTGCAAGGTCGTTGCCAACTCCTGCAATACCCTATGCACAAAGGCCGGGCCGTTATCAGAGCCTATAGTCCTGGGCAAGCCATACCGAGGGATGATTTCCTTCAACAAACACCTGGTCACCTCGGATGCCTTTTCTGACCTGGTGGGCCATGCCTCCACCCAGCCCGTGTACGAGCAGACGGCAACCAGTATATAATCACCTCGATGCCTATAGCTGACCACATGCCTTCGTCATTGCTGTAAAGACGGCATCCACTTCGATATCTTCCATGGGTCATTGCTGTTCCACGATGCTGGATGCCGGTTGGAGGTAAAGGTCCCGTTCTCTGATTGTTTTTCTGACATAGGATACAACTCCTCGAGGCTTGTGAGGCTAATTGGTATAATCTAGATATATAATAGCAGCTCCTCCAGCTTGCTTGGTTAGGGCATCCGGTCCTAGGTGACATGCATCATGGTACCGTCGTACAACCTGAGGCCCCAATGATTCTGGTACCCACAATCTGTTGTCTGGAGTCAGGTCCTAGGTGACCATCCCTCATCTGTGACGACCATCTTCTCAGTGTCAGCACAATCTGTTGTGTCATTCCATCCCTCATCTGTGACGACCATCTTCTCAGTGTCAGCTGTCATTCGCTCCTGAATCGCATAAGGTGGCTTGAGGCTGGTATCCACGATGTTCTCTGGTATTAGGGGCTCCATGAAGAACACGGGTGCTAGCTGTCTTGCTGCTTGCTTGGCTATTTTATCAGCTAGGCGATTACCCCTTGCCGTATCACTAGGGCCAGTTCGATGCCCATAGCAGTGTATGACAGCCAACTGCCTGGGTGCCCATACGGCATACAACAAGTCCAACAAGGCCTGAGGGTGCTGCACTTGACTGCCTCTTGATGTGAGCATGCCTCGCTCTTTCCAGAGGATCCCGTGAGCATGCAAAGCGAGAAAAGCATACTTTGAATCTGTGTAGATATTGATGTCTATGCCTTCAGCTAGCTGCAGAGCACGAGTCAGGGCTATTATTTCAGCTAATTGCGCTGATGTGCCAGGTGGGAGTGGCAGAGCTTCAATGGTTTCTTCTTCCAATGCCACTATGGCATAGCCTGCCTTCCGCTGGCCATCCTCCACGAAGCTGCTACCGTCCACGAACCAGGACGGCCACCTGGGGTCCGCTTCATCCTTCAGGTCAGGTCTGCTGGAGTACACTTCGTCCATTACTTGTATACAGTCATGTGATGGGGTCGTACCTTCTCCCACTGGCAACAAGGTGGCTGGATTAAGAGCTTCTGTGACTCGGAACTGCAATCGGGGGTGCATCAATAGTGCTTGGCACTTCCGCATCTTGGCTTGGGATAAGAAGTAAGTCCCTTTCATGTCCAACAGAGCAGGTACAGCATGAGGTGTAACACACGTGGTTTCCTGCCCAAAGGTGAACTTGTCAGCCTTCGTAAGTATGGTGGCCACAGCCACTACAGCCCGCATGCACGGGGGCAGTCCTTGCTCCGAAGCAGTCAGCCTTTCAGATAAGTAGGCTATAGGTTGTTGCCAACTACCCAGCTTCTGACATAGGACTCCTTTAGCTGTGCCTTGTTCTTCATCTACATACAGGGTAAACGGCTTCTCTGGGTTAGGAATTCCTAGCGCTGGGGCTTGTAGCAAAGCCTCTTTAAGCTTTAAGAACGCTTGCTGTTGTTCAGGTCCCCACACAAAAGGATCCTTCTCTGTTCCACGGGTGGAGTTGTGCAGTGGCTGGGCAATGGCGCTATAATTTGGTATCCACACCCTGCAATATCCGGCTGAGCCTAAAAACCCACGCAATTCCTTCCTATTTCTTGGTTCCGGAATCTGGATGATGGCTTGCTTCCGTTCATCCCGCAGGGAGCGCCGTTGATGTGATATGTCAAATCCAAGGTACTTTACAACTGGCTGGCAAATTTGGGCTTTAGCCTTTGATACCCTGTAGCCTGCTGCTGCTAGATGATTCAGAAGCTCTATGGTCGCCTGTAGACACGTGTCTTCGTCCACACAACCCAGAAGAAGGTCATCCACGTATTGCAGTAACACGCGTTCTGGTGACGTGGGAAAGCTGGCTAGGTCAGTGGCTAGGGCTACCCCGAAAAGTGTTGGCGAATTTTTAAATCCCTGTGGAAGTCTTGTCCATGTGTACTGCGTTTTAGTACCTGTATCAGGGTCTGTCCACTGGAATGCAAATAGATGCTGGCTCTCAGGGGCTAACCTGCAGCAAAAGAAAGCATCTTTCAAGTCCAACACGGTGAAACAAGTTGCTCCAGGTGGGATTAAACTCAGGAGGGTATAAGGGTTGGGCACATTTGGGAAGAGAGTCTCTATGGCCTGGTTCAAAAGTCTGAGGTCTTGTACAGGACGGTACCCTCCCTGTTCCTTCTTAACTGGGAGTAACGGGCTGTTCCATTGCGATTGGCAGGGTTTCAAGATCCCATATTGGATCAGCCTCTTAAGATGGACCCATACTCCCTCTGCAGCTTGTCGAGGAATAGGGTACTGTCTAGCAGAAACTGGATTGGCAAAAGGCTTAGGCTTCACGATTATTGGAGGGATGTTTTTAGCCATTCCTGGTGGGTTATCTTCGGCCCATATTTCAGGATTTACATTCTTCAGGATATATTCAGGAACAGGGTCTGTTTTCTCCTCCACCACCATGAGGCGCCAGTGTTCCCTTAAAGGGGTTTCAACTATCAGTTCCCCAGATGGCTTTTCCGTTTGCGCATTGGTTGCCATAGTGACTTCTCCTGTTGGTTGGAAGGTAATTTGCGCCTGTAATTTAGCCAATAAATCTCTACCCATTAATGGAATGGGGCAATCGGGTACATAAATAAATTTATGTTGCACCACGGTTCCCCCTAACTTGCATATTACGGGATTCAGAACCGGCACCCGTTGTGTTTGTCCAGTAGCCCCTACAATGCTGACAGACTCATTGGTTGGCTTGGCAACGGGGTTCGGTACCACTGAAAAAGCTGCTCCCGTGTCTACCATAAAAGGAATTACTTGGTTCCCTGTTTTTACTCTGACCAAGGGCTCACGGGAACCTAATTTTGATGGGCCCGGTCCATCCTAATAACTATCTTCTTCTCCTCTCAGGGCCATGGCTCCGTAGGCCTCGGACTGCTGGTGGGGTCCTGGTGGGGTCCAGGCAGGCCCCTGGCCACGTCCTCGTCCTCTTCCTTGATTCCCTGGCACCCATGGCTGAGCTTGTGGCCGGAGCATCGACCCCCACGGTGGGCCACGTTGACCATTCGGGGCTGGGGCGTGAGGTACGGCCTCCGGACAATCCCGTCTCCAGTGGCCCTCCCTCAGGCACAACGCGCACTGATTACGTCCTATACCACCACGTCCGGTATCACCACGTCCCCCTGCCTCTCCCATGGGCTCCTGCATTAGGGCCAGGGTTTCCCCTTTTTTCTTCTTGCTGCTTTACTCCTTCTTGCTGGTAGCCAGCCCTAAGTGCCATCAACTTCTTAGGTCTGATATTTTTCCTTCTGTTTCTGGGCCTCTTCATCCCGCTGGTTATAGGCCGTCTGTGCAAGGTTCAACATCCACTCCAAAGTGTGTCCAAGAAAGCTCTCCCTTTTTTGAATCTTCCTCCTTATGTCAGGGGCTGCCTGCGCAACAAATGCCGATTTAACAACTATCTGCTGGGCAGCATCATCAGGATTTACGGTGGTGTGCCTGCGGTATGCATCTTTCAGTCTATCCAGAAATACACCAGGCGGTTCATCAGCCTTCTGGACTACTTCTGCAACTTTGGAATAGTTGATTTGCTTTTTAACTGCTTTCTTCATACCCTCTAATACGGCCTCTTGATATTCTTTTAACTTCTTCCGGTCAGTCTCACTATTATAATTCCAATTGGGGGTTTCCTTAGGGTAGGCTGCTTCGGTTGCTGCTTCATCTAGGCGGCGTTCTTTCCCTAAAAATTCTCTTGCTCCCTTATGTACTTTCCGTATCTCCTCAGTGGACAGCATTGCATCCATAAGGTGGCGCACATCGTCATAAGTTGGCTGATAGGTTTTAAATATTCCCTCAAACAGCTTAATTATTTTAGCTGGATCCTCTTCAAAAGTAGGATTCTGATTCTTCCAATTGCACACATCAGTACTGGTGAACGGCACGTGTTGCATAGTAAACGTACGCACCACAACACCATCTCGGTTGGGCGGACCCGGTGGATCATACACCTGGCGGAGGGGGGCTAGTAAGTTGGCTTGGGACCCGGGCAACGCAGGGGCTGCCTTCTCTAATTCCAGCTCTCGATAATGATCCACCTCCCGATGCCTGGCTGCAGCGTCAAATGCTGACCTCAAATACTTCTGCTTTTTCTTCCACTGCCCATCCTTACACTCCGCCACCCTCAAAGTCCAGTCAGACACGTCTACTTTGTCCTTATATGGCTCTATACACCGGGTCACTGCTCGCAAACGCTCCTCCGTCCATTGCTCCTCCCTATCCAATTTGTTTCTAAATTCCTTATTGTCAAGACCAACATCATCCTCCTCCTCCGATTCCTCTTCCTTAGCTGGGGATGACGAGCGTCCTCCCCCCGCTCCTCCCTCGCCTGGTATTGGGGCAGGCTTGGCTTGGGACGGGAGAATGCCTCTCCCTGCTCCTACCCTCGGTTCCGGAATTGGCGGCGCAGTTGGCACATAGGAGGGTGGAGGGGGCCAAAATATTCCCTCCTCTTCTTCTGGGTCTTGTAAAACCGGAGGCTTGGCTGGCTTGGCCGCTTGTCTACGTACTGTGCACAGCTTAGCCTGAGAAGGTATTTCTCTGTGCCTTTTAAGCCATGGGGGATTTTTATCTACGTTAGTCTTCCAAATAGAAATGTATGGTAGCTGATCTGTGAGGGTGCTATTATTGACGATATTGCGCCATAAAAGGTTGACTAGCTCCTCTTCTAGGGATCCCCTGCTGGGCCACCCTGTCTTCTGGTTTGGCCACTCATCTTCGCACAAAGTGCGGAGTCTCTCCTTCTTCAACTGAAAACCCCAATCCTCCCCCTTCGTGGCTTCTTTCCAATTGTCCAAAAAACATTGCAATGGAGTCGGCTTGCTGACTTCTCCCCCCATTATCCCGGGACACTCCTTCCACTTAACAGTTACACGTTCACACACCTTTCTTCGCACCCAGTTGATGACTTAGACGGAGTCGCCTCGCTAAGAAATGCATCAAAAAGGGCCACACGTCGCTTCGCTTAGGGGTTCTGAACCCCCGCGTCTCATTCACTCAACACCATTCACTGGAGTGTCCGCATACAGCATTCACCATACACAGAGTAAAATCACAGAAAATTCTTAACCCCCTTCTCTCTCTTCAGAGAGGGCACCCCCCTTCCTTTCCCCCTTCCTGGCGGCCCTCCACGGCTCACGGCCAGGCTTCTGGCGGCAACTCTATTTGCACACTGCCAGGCTCCGGTGGCAACTCTATTTGCACACTACCGGATTTTAGCGGCGGCCCTCTACGACACACTGCCGCTGCAGGATCGATCGCATCCCGCGCTCCCCCTTTCCCTGGGAAGCTGCTCCCCCTGCGGAGCTATTCTCACCTGTCTTCTGCAGATCACACTTCCCTTCCCCTGCGGCCGCTGTCCGTTTCTCCCGTCGCCGCGGTGCGATCGGCTCCCCAGCCGGGGTGAGCCAGTCCCTTCCCACGAAGAGGCAGGAAGCGCGCTTTGGGGCCAGCGGACGCCTGGACCGGAGAGCTTCTTTCGCTGTGCGGCGACGCCTCGACTTCCTGTTGTTCTCAGTCCCGGGGAACGACGAAGGGATCCCGGACACGAGCCCCCACGAAATGGAGCCTTATTTGCTCCCCCAGGGTACCTTGAGTTGCGCCCGGTTGAGAAGTGATGGAAGCAGTCAAGAGACACGAGGCTACTGGCTTCTTCAGAGGGAGAAAGTTTATTTCTGCATGCAGAAGGCACTTGTGGTGTTCAGACACCCAAAGCAAGTACAAAGCTTAGTCAGTTTTCCAGCAGTTCTTATACAGTTTTCCAACTCATCTCCCCACCTTTGGAATCCCACCCTAAAAGTGGGTGCACGTAAGTGGGGTCAGGGGTTATCGTATACAGGAATAGAGGGGGACCCTAATCTGGTGTTCATCGGAGTCACGCTGTCTAGAGACCTTGGTCTGCAGCCCATCATACACGTATTGTCTATACCTTGCTGACACGGGTAATCTCCTACCATGGTACGATGTTTTAGGATCCTT
>OFHU01003929.1:0-174787 GCA_900245905.1 Lacerta viridis
AAAAGAGAGAGATCCAGAAGCTGCTTGCTTCTTCAGCAGTATGTAAGCAGATTCAAAGAATCCTTTTATTATTGGAATTATGGGAAACACCAATAATTAGACCTGGGACCTTCTCCATGCAATGCCTCTACTACACATTTTCGTATGCAATTTCCCCCCAAATACACATTTTTTGCAGAGCAATGCCCCCTAATATAATGCATTTTGTGCATAATAATTTCACCAATATAAGCATTTTCATATACATTTCTTGGCTGCATTACAAAATTCAGAGAGGGGTGAATTTCAGAGTTTGGCTGCATTTCGGTTTGCATCCTGTTTTGGGAATCGTTAGATAGGTTTGTCTTTAAATGGAAGCTGAGTCAAACACCTCCAACATTTCCGCACTCCTGGAGGGTGATCCATTCCTGATTCTTATAGAAAGAGACGTCACAGCTTCAAGTTCTTTTCTGTGCTGCTCTTTGTATGAAGGAATCAGCTGCCTCTCGGGAGGTGCTTTCTATTTTCCGATTTTGTCAAAACCAAATAGAAAGAATATTAAAAACACCATTATGAAGCACCTACATGAAACAGCCAGCTTCGATGGCTCAGCATAAATGAAAATCATTAACATCTCAGCCAACTGGGGAGAAAAGTTTCTGAAAACACAAAGCTTCCTCTAAAGGCTGTGAAGCACAGAAACAAACCTGGCAGTGTGGTGTAGTGGTTGGAGCAGTGGTGGCCAAACTTGGCCACCCAGCTGTTTTGGGACTACAATTACCATCATCCCTGACCACTGATCCTGTTAGCTAGGGATGATGGGATTTGTAGTCCAAAAACTGCAGGCGGGCCAAGTTTGGCCACCACTGGATTTGAATATCAGACTAGGACCTGGGAGAGACTAGGGTTCAAATCCCCACCTTCACGGGGTGGTTGTGGGGACTAAATGAAGAGGGGCTGGGTGGAAAACCATGCAGATCACCATGAGCTCGTGAAGAAGGTGAGATTTAAATGCAATAGGTAAATAAATGGACAGCATTAGTGGGAGAGCAAAGGTAAGGGTAAAGGACCCCTGGACATTGTTATGTCCAGTCAAAGGCGACTCTGGGGTTCAGCGCTCATCTCGCTTTAGGCCGAGGGAGCCGGCGTTTGTCCATAGACAGCTTTCCGGGTCATGTGGCCAGTATGATGAAACCGCTTCCGGCACGAAGAACACCGTGACGGAAACCAGAGCACATGGAAACGCTTATTTACCTTCCAGCCACAGTGGTACCTATTTATCTACTTGCACTGGTATGCTTTCGAACTGCTAGGTTGGCAGGAGCTGGGACAGAGCAATGGGAGCTCACCCAGCCGCGGGGATTCGAACCGCTGACCTTCCGATTGGCAAGCCCAAGAGGTTCAGTCGTTTAGAACACAGCGCCACCAGCGTCCCTGCCAGCGGGAGAGCATTGCATCATTGCAAATGGTTCCTAAGTTTGGAGGAAAGCTTCCTTGGTCCCCGAGACATGGAATAGACAAGGCATGTGAACTAGGGGGAACGTGGAAATACAATCGGGGTTCATAACAAGTGCCACACCCTACGTTCCTTAAGCAAGGCTCCTGACCTCAAGTAGGGTGGGAGATGCTGCCTCATCACAGGGGTTGGCTAGATGACTCTTGGGGGTCTCTTCCAATTCGACAATGTCACAATTCATGATTCTAAGCATTGAAATAAGATCAGCTGTATCCTTGGAAGGCGTTGGTGGGGTAATCCTGTCCTTTATCACAGGCAGGAAAATGTTTGGGCCACCCCTTGTATTTGGATAAAGATAAACCTAGTGCTGTCATCAGGGCCGGATTTAGGTTTGATGAAGCTACTGAAGGTAATGGGGCCTATATATGTCCAGCTGTCCTTTGTCAACAAGAAATTGCCGCTGGTTTTTTTGTGTTGAATATATGCTATATGGTCATTTATGGAACTAATAGGTATCTAAAGCCATTTGCGCATGTTTCCATGCAACGGGCCATGCAGAATTTAGGCACCCTATATATAGAAATGAGCAAACCAGTGATATTTTAGGGAGCAGGCTAGCAGGCGGGGCCCATTACTTACATCATAGGAGCCTACACAACACAAAACACTGCTGCTGTATGTAGGTTTTATTTGTTTTTTTTTTATCTTATATTTTGGAAATGTACATTCAGTTTTTTTCCAATTTAATTTTTTAGGGGCCCCCAAGAGAGTGGGGCCCTAAGCTATAGCTTGTTTAGCTTATACGCAAATCCAGCATCTGGCTGTAATTGCTGAAGAGGGTTGGAGGCAAAGAGATTGTGGGAAACATACAGAATCCCCCCTCCTCTTTCTGACTCTTACAGCATCTTTCTGCCTCGGCTCCTGAACAAGAGTTAACAACCCCAGACTCTGAAAAAAACATTGCACAGCGGGCTTTGCATCGAAGCATTCGGCATCGTTAATGCACCACAGCCATTACTTAATCTCTCCATCTATCCGAGGGTCCCCGTTTCCATAATACGAGCGAAGGAGATAAGTGGAGGACAATTGAATATTGTTTCTCTCACAACCTTTTGAAAGCAAGGCACGCTTTCATGTGCAGGCACCCATTGCAGAGGAATACAATAAGCGTAGAAAGTCATAAGGCGACACATTAAGAATTGCCTTAGTGGAACAGGCCAAGGATTCATCTTTAAGAGCGACGGACTGCATGTTTGTCGGAACCTCTCCAAAGACAGGTTGATGACAATCATGCTCTGCCTTGGTCATCTAGCTATCAAGGGTAGACTGCCTCTGAGGGTGGGGGTTCCATTCCTGCCTATTTCTAATGATACTTATTGACAAACCCGTCCTCCCTGAATTAGTCTCAAAGCCACCGGGTGTGTTTATTGGCCAAAAATAACATGTGGAAGGAGGTTCTATCTAATGCTCCTTCCTGATAAAAGTCTCTCCAAACCATTCTTTCAGGCTGATTCCATTAAAAAAACAGCATTTCTAATATTTAATAATAATAATGCGTATTATTACCCCAGCCACTCTGGGCAGCCTCCAAACAGATATTAAAATACATTAAAATATCACAGGTTAAAAACTTCCCTAAACAGGGCTGCCTTCAGGTATTTCTGAATGTCAGATGTTATTTATCTCTCTTGACCTGCTGGGAGGGCGTTCCACAGGGCGGGCGCCACTACTGAGAAGCCCTCTGCCTGGTTCCCTGTACTTTGCTTCTCCAGTGAGGGAACCGCCAGAAGGCCCTCGGCGCTGGATCTCGTGTCGGGCAGAAACGATGGGTGGTGGAGACCTCCTTCAGGTATATCTGGACTGAGGCCATTTAGGGCTTTAAAGGTCAGCACCAACACTTTTGAACTGTGCTCGGAACGTACTGGGAGCCAATGTAGATTCTCTCAGGACCGGTGTCATGTTGGTCCCGGCGGCCAGCTCCCAGTCAACAGTCTAGCTAGCCCCGCAATCTGGATTAAATTGCAGTTTCCGGGTCCCCTTCAAAGGTAGCCCCACATAGAGCGCATTGCAGTAGTCCAGCGGGAGATAACCAGAGCATGCCACCACTCTGGCAAGACAGTCTGTGGGCAGGTAGGGTCTTAGCCTGCATACCAGATGGAGCTGGTAGACAGCCGCCCTGGACACAGGAAAACGCATTGTAAACCTCTCAGTGGGAAATCATGTTGGTGAAAGACGGGACTCCCCAGTGCCACCTGGTGTCACAGTGCTAGAACGCATACAAAATGCTTTTTCTTTAGTAATGAACGTTCCCCACATCACAGGGGTGCGCATTTTGCGTTGTCGCGAGTAGACCCCTTGGATCACGGTGCAGCTCCTGGCAGTTGGTCCTGGCATCACCTTCCCAGGCTGGATACCTGTGGACTCCACCTACTCTAGCAGCTGCCCAATCCCAGCTGGGGAGATGTTGCCGGGGGGATTGGCCAGGTAGAAGGAGGGATTATACAGTACACACAATAGAACTTGAGTCATACCTGGGAAGCGGCCGTTGGAGTCAGAGCTTCCCCACCCTCCACTCCCTCAATTGACGCTTACTTTGCAGGTTAACCACCTCTTTTCCACAGCCACACAGGCACGCAGGCGCTGCTATGTCAAGGTCGCTGTTGAAGGGCCGGAAAGGACTTTCCCTGCATTGGCAGGTTTGCCTTTCCCGTAGCAATTCGTCACAACTTTGGCGGTTACAGGCCTTGGGTGGAATCCTTTAGTCATCTACAAATTGGGGGGTGGGGGTGGTGACCTCTGCCCCCATTGCGGTGGCGATAACATGGTTCCCGTTAAAGGGGTCTCAGGGGGAGGCATTGACCATATGCCCTGAGGTCGTCACTGCCCTCCCCCTCCAGCGGCGGCGAACAGGGGGGCGGCTATCTGCTTGAACATATGTTCTCCAGACTAGCCCACTCCCCACTCATGCTGGATAACCCTGAAGTTACCCAGAACCCTGGCTGGGGGGGCTGGGAAGGATAAATGCTCAATGCTTGAGCCAAGGTCTCCCTACATCTGAATATTAATAAAGTTGTGCCCACTTTAATCCCATAGAACGTTGTCACGTCACGTGTCGTTATTTCCATCAGGGGCTGCCCGGGGTTCAGGGGACTCCACCTGGCCACACAATGTAGCTGAGGTTTCAGTTTCTGCATGCACGACACAATAGACATCAAGAGTGCTGGCTGTGACCCCTCAGTCCCCCTTTCACAATACTAGAGTTTGTGGACATCCCATGCAGCTTAATGTTGGAAGATTCAGGACAGAGAAAATGAAGTACCACATTTTTCCGTGTATAACACGCAGCCGTGTATAAGACGCTCCCTATTTTGGGGGACCCAGAATTAAGAAAATGCGGGGCGATTGCCCCTGTATATAAGACTACCCCCCCTTTTAACATTATTTTTTAGTAAAAAAACAAACAAACCCATGTCTTATACACGGAAAAGTACGGTAATTCTTCACGCAGTACATTGTTCAACTAGGGAACTCCGTGCCTCAGGAGGAAGTCAGGGAAGCCAACTTGGATGCCTTTAGAAGAGGGTTGGAAAGCAATGTTTGGGCGGCCATGGGTGTGCTAAGAGGGTTTATGGGACCCCAGCATGGTGGGAAAGTTACATATAGTGGTACCTCGGGTTACGTACGCTCCAGGTTTCGTACTTTTCGGGTTACGAACTCCAGCAACCTGGAATCGCACCTGGAGTGCGCGCAATGCGCGGATGCGCAGAAGCATTATGTGCAGTTCGCGCATGCGCTAATGCGTTTGCGCATGCGCAAACCGCTACTTCCAGGTTTTTTGCGTGCTTGTTCGGGTTGCGTACTTTTCGGGTTACGAACTGTAACCCAGAACCAATTACGTACGCAACCCAGGGTACCACTGTACTGGTCTCGTCTCAGTTGCCACCATGGGTCACGCTTGCTAGGAAGTGCTGTTTGCTCTCAAGCCCCCTTTTCCTTCCATTTATTTATAAACAACTCAAGCTTGGAAGCCAATATTTTACAAGGGGCTGATTGATCACTGTGCATTTACCAAGTGTCACTTAAAATAACTCATAGAAAATAGGTGTTGTGTGTTTTCATAAAGCCGTTGGAATGACTTACAGATGATTGCTTGGGTATAAGATACAAATGACAGGCATTTAATGGAACAACAGCTTTAAATCTGTTAACCTTTTTTCTTTCTTTCTTTCTTAGATAAAAAATATATTATTGCCTAGTGCTCTCAAGGAAAGCTAAATTAATATGAAGTGCTCAAACATGATGTTTCGTTTCTTCCTCGGGAGTAATTATCATGTAGCAAGAAAGAGGAGGCAAGTCTGTTAATTTAAAACCAGAGAGGATTTTGCTATTGTCATATTTTCCAAACCTGCCCATCCATAGGACAGCTTATAGGAGAAGTTCAGCAAGCGGGTTTTCCAGGCAAGGAATGGGGTGCACTAGGGTGAATTTTAAAAAACGAATTGGGTTTCTACAAACAAATCAATTTAAGTTTGTAGTGGAACTAAAGGCTCATTCTTAATTATTGCATTTCACAGCCCACCTTTTTGCTTCATGGTGCTCATGGTTTTTCCTCTCTAATCACCACAACAACCCTGCGAGGTCGGTTAGGCTGAGAGGCAGTGACCAGGCCAAGGTCACTCAGCGAGCTTTAAGGCCAAGTGGGGGTTTGAACCCTGGTGTCCCCGGTCCTAGATCGACACTCTAACCACTACACCACACTGTCTGGCAAACTGGACCTACCCAGCACTCCCCCTCATTCTGTTTCATTCACATGTCGCTAGCATTGACCCCCGTTATAAGAAAAAACTCCTTTATCCCTTATGGGTACCCAAGAGCCCGTATAGAGTCCTTATGTAGGTTCTCTATCGGTAGGAGAAAATAACAGAGGCCAATCAGAGAATATTAAGAAGCAAAACGGCTAGTAAGCCTGATCTTTATTAAACAGTTGCAACACGGTCCCCCATTACCCCCACGCAGGGAGGGAGGAGAGGAACCCAGAACATTGGTGTGCAAGCTCTTATATAGACTTTTGAAATTGCCTACCCTGTAGCTCAAGACCACCCCCCAAAACATCATACATACATCACAGAAAGAGGTGGTCCCCAGCAGAAATTTGAGTGTGTTGCTTCTCTCCTGTCTGCCAGGATACCTGATAATGCCTGATAATATCTGATTGCCTTTTCTGGGTTGTTGTTTAGTCGTTCAGTCATGTCCGACTCTTCATGACCCCATGGACCAGAGCATGCCAGGCACTCCTGTCTTCCACTGCCTCCCGCAGTTTGGTCAGACTCATGTTGGTAGCTTCGAGAACACTGTCCAACCATCTCGTCCTCTGTCGTCCCTTCTCCTTGTGCCCTCCATCTTTCCCAACATCAGGGTCTTTTCCAGGGAGTCTTCTCTTCTCATGAGGTGGCCAAAGTCTTGGAGCCTCAGCTTCAGGATCTGTAGTTCCAGTGAGCACCCAGGTAGCCTTGCCATTCCTTTGAGATGGTAAATACTTTGTTCCTGAATCTCTTATGCATATTGATAGTGTGCTCAGCTTAAAAGATGCTTGCCAGACTGTATTTACAGGGAGGTCTAAGCCCCTATAGTCCAAAGACAATTTGAAAGCGTTCCCCATTCCCTTTCTCCTTGCCAGGGGCATAGAAAGGTAAATTGGTACCCGGGGGCAAAAAATTTTTTGTCACACCCCCCCAGGCATGGGAAGGTCAGGTGGTACCCGGTGTGGAAAATTTCTTGTCAACCCCCCCATTGATTCCCCCCCTGCAAAAATGGTTTTACGTTATTTCATATTTTCTTACAAAGGAATAATAACAAGTAATAATAATAAAAAACTTTTATTTATATCCCGCCCTCCCCGGCCAAAGTCGGGCTCAGGGTGGCTAACATCAGATACATAACATTGGTATAAAATCAAACAATAATTAAATTACCTCCTAATTAAAGTCTAATTAGATGGCTTTCCACAGGGTTAGGGTTGGGAACAGTAAGTGTTCTCTGAACTGAAATTTCAGCCTTCATGACATAGGAAAACAGCCAAGTGAACAGCTATTTTGGTGGAGGAGGGTCAAGATATTAACCGATATGCATGAAATTTCATATATAGCTATATAATATATGAAATTACATATATCTATATATATAAAACGCAAGTGTCTCTGCATCCAGTCCGTGTGTCTCTGGGTTTGCGCTACTGAGCATGTGCCCCACGGACACAGGGATTGGAGCAGAGAGACGGCAGTTGAAGCGGCGGTTGAAATGGAACGCTGGTGCACCAGAGGCTGAAGGGTGGCCGAGAAGGGAGGCCACGCTGCCACTCTCACCGCTGGGCAGAAGGAGGAGGAGAACCGGGGGGCGAAGCCTCCCGGGAGATGATGCCGCCGCCTCCGCCGCCGCCTCACCCCCCTCGCTTCCCCACCCATCGCCCCACACTCCGAAAGGGGCTGGGAGCCCCACACATCCGGAAGGAAACCTGTTCTACCTTCGTGCAGTAAGTATGTTTAGGACAGGAACAATAAAAGGAAACACGCCGTCATTTCTCCCTCAGGAATCTTAACGCCGTGTAGGGAGCGCATGGTTTGCCCTGCTCCCTGCACTTCAGGACCTTGGGTTTTGTGTCAGAAATGTTCTAGCGCCCGTTATTTTAACGGGTTTAAACCACTAGTAGCTACATAATCCCTAGTATAGTAAGATAAGACCTTCGGAGCAGGCATTAAAAAAAATGTTCCTTGATAATTTGTCACCCCCTCCATTATGGAACCCGGGGCGCACCCCCCCTTGCTACGTCCCTGCTCCTTGCAGAGAGGTCAATTTGGGAGGGTCAAAATGGCTTCAGGATTGTTCTCCTGTTCAGACACTATACTTATGCATGTGTGTTTGCCTTGTACATGTATGAACATTTATTCTCTCTCTATATAAGACCTTGGAATTCCTATAACACCCCCTAAGGGGCAGCTGCACATTCCTGCATTGCAGGGGGAGGGACTAGATGTCCCTCGGGGTCCCTTTCGACTCTACGACACTACGCTTCGAGATAATGGCTCTTCACTTACAGTCCTTCATATTTACAAGGCTGGCTTTGGATTCTAAGCTTACTTGGGAGCATGCTTCACAACTGCTTCATGCAAATGAGAGAGTGGGGTGGGCAGAGAGGAAGGGGCAGAATCTTGCAGAAAACTACAAAGTCTATTTTACCCTGACCATCTATTAGTCCCAACAGCACCCTCTGCTGACTGGAGGCAGGCAAGATTGCTCATACCCAACAGGGGTAAGGGTCAAATGTAGACTTGGTATATCCTAACCAGGCAGAAACCATTTTTTTAAAAAATGTTGAGTTTCAGATCATATTTTGCGCTCTCCTCCTTAATGAGTGTGAAAGAGGAGAGTGCAAAATATGGTCTGAAGCTCAACATAAAAAAAACTAAGGATCATGGCCACTGGTCCCATCACCTCCTGGCAAATAGAAGGGGAAGAAATGGAGGCAGTGAGAGATTTTACTTTCTTGGGTTCCATGATCACTGCAGATGGTGACAGCAGTCACGAAATTAAAAGACGCCTGCTTCTTGGGAGGAAAGCAATGACAAACCTAGACAGCATCTTAAAAAGCAGAGACATCACCTTGCCGACAAAGGTCCGTATAGTTAAAGCTATGGTTTTCCCAGTAGTGATGTATGGAAGTGAGAGCTGGACCATAAAGAAGGCTGATCGCCAAAGAATTGATGCTTTTGAATTATGGTGCTGGAGGAGACTCTTGAGAGTCCCATGGACTGCAAGAAGATCAAACTTATCCATCCTTAAAGAAATCAGCCCTGAGTGCTCACTGGAAGGACAGATCCTGAAGTTGAGGCTCCAGTACTTTGGCCACCTCATGAGAAGAGAAGACTCCCTGGAAAAGACCCTGATGTTGGGAAAGATGGAGGGCACAAGGAGAAGGGGACGACAGAGGACGAGATGGTTGGACAGTGTTCTCGAAGCTACTAACATGAGTTTGGCCAAACTGCGAGAGGCAGTGAAGTATAGGCATGCCTGGCGTGCTCTGGTCCATGGGGTCACGAAGAGGCGGACACAACTGAACAACAACAACAACAACCAGGCAGAAAGCATCTCAGATATCTCCATGTTTGTTTTTAACATGTCCATTTGCCAGGGAACCTATGGCAGGATACGGGACCTTTTTTGGGGTGGGCTGGGGAGCGCATTTGAAATGTGACACAGTTTTATGATCTCTGTGATTTTGTGACTGCCTGACAGCCAACCCCCTTTCCGGTCCCAATGAATCACAGCTGCTTATAATTGAAGCAAAGGAGCATGGGGGAAATGCAGTTCAAATGGGTGAAAGAAATAGCCTTGATTGGAAATAATACATTTGATCTAAATGTGTCTTGGATGCTAATGGCTCTTCATCAGGGGACATTAATTTCGAAAGGCTCCCTTCCCTTCTAAGTTTGACAAGAGGAATCGGGTAAGTTCAGTGCCCCGGAAATTTGCTGTAGAAAGTTGTTCGCGTCTACATTTGGCATCTCCTTTGATGCTACAGCAACAGTGATTTAAGTGCTAAAACGGCCTCCCAAATTTGAACTCACTTCATTACTATGGCAACCAGTACTAACAGTATTATTATGATGCGTAGTAATAGTAGTATTGCAGCTGAGATCTGCAGCATAGAGTGCTTGTGGTTCTAGCTTGCCAGACTATTCCTCTGCCAGGATAACCAGTCTGCACTTTCCATTTCCCCACCTTTGAATTATCAGTATACATGCCATCGCCACTAAGCATGCTCAGTCCTCATTGGGTTGTTTTGGGTTTCCATCATCATTACTTCAAACACCCAATTCTGCAAACCTTGGCATCCCCCCCTGGAGTCGCTGATACCTCCCTCTTGTCCCATTCTGGCTACATGAGGATTCAGACACACAGAGCTGTGCAAGAGATTTTTTTTTTTAAAAAACATAGATTCTGCAGAAAAGCTTGTGCCTTGCCAGAGTTAGATGGGAAAGGAATCCGGTAGGCATCAGGGCAGGAGTCAGAGGCAGGTGAGCAATGAAGTAAGCAGATCTCTGTTGCCAGCAAAGTTAACTCTTTATTCAAGGAAAGGAACATACAATTAGTTATCTCAGCAACCCTTCCATAGAATACAATCATAGAGTTGGAAGAGACCACAAGGGCCACCCAGTCCAATGCCCTGCCAAGGAGTGTGGTGGAGTCTCCATCTTTGGAGGTCTTTAAGCGGAGGCTTGACAGCCATTGTCAGGAATGCTTTGATGGTGTTTCCTGCTTGCAGGGGGTTGGACTGGATGGCCCTTGTGGTCTCTTCCAACTCTATGATTCTATGATTGGTATGAGCTTTCATGTGCATGCACACTTCTTCAGATACCTTTTCTGAAGGTTCAGCTTTTCTGAATTCATCTTTTCAAAATGCCAATATGCTTTATTGCTTTCAACACCGGTGCATTCCTATTTTGATTTTGATTTCCCTTCCTCCCCAATTAGTTTCAGTTTTATTCAGCAGCAGAAGGGGAAAAAAACCCTCCCCTAAAACCATTTCCCTTGTCAGATACCAGTAGCATTTCCAGAAGCTGATCTTATTCCCTGAAACGTATAGGAGCCGGGAGGAGAGAGGCCGCTTGAAGGACAACTTTGCTGGACTGCTTCCCACCTAAGCTGAGCTCGGTCCTTTTCTCCCTGGGCCTTGGGAGGGTGGGGGGGAATTAGCTTTCCTTTCTAGACTGTTCCTGGGGGCTACCTCAAGGTTAGCTAATCTCCAGCGCGTCTTAATTCCTTTTTGTGTGTGCTGATTTGAAGGACGAAAATGCATCCTAGGAAAGGTTTGGTGGGAAGTTCCCTCGTTTCGACACTAGGGGTCACTGCTCTTCCATCTACATAGAAGGACGCAGCCGCTGACACTCCAGTGGTTAAATAAATTAAAATAACGAGGCACCGAACGGAAAATAACAAGCAAGGAAAGTCCATGTCAGGCGCAGGGAGTTTTGCTCCTGCTGAGTGTAGGAACCAGGGGGGGGGGAAAGATTGTATGCATTTAGAATTCCACCGTTTTGCTAAATCTGCAAACATCAATGCCTGCTCTGGTTCCCTCTGTTGGATCCAGTCTGTTAGATCCACCTGAGGCTCCAGTCTTGTCATATTCAGAGCCCTTTGCCTCTCCTTATCCTTTATCTTTCCCCTCGTATTTCTGCCGAAGACCTTTGTTCCTACAATTCTCAGTGCTGTCAAGTATCCCGTTTTCCCCGGGATTCTCCCTTATTTCAAGCAGTTTCCCGCTGCTCTCCCTTATTTTTTATTTCCCTTAAATTTCCCATTTTTAATGGAAGCAGCTCCTCCCCTGCTGGCCAGGGACTGGGTGGGAAGACCTCGCCTACTTGGAGAGAAAAGCCTCAGCCCTCAAAGCAAGTGGGAGCCGTTTCCCGTGCTTACAGGGGGGTGTATTCCTCCCCCTGCATCAGCCCCTATCCGTTGCCGCCGAGCCCCTCAGCCGGCCAATAGGGTTAGCTGGTGGGTGGAGCCTGGCTGCCTTTGAGCAGCTGCTGCTTCCTGTCCTGTTTTGATGGGATCAGACAAGAAGACGATGGGGCTCCATCGCGCGGAGCACATGGCTGCCCTCCTCTTTGCTGGCTGCCCTCCTCTTTGCTCCGCTCCGAGCCCGAGCCCGCTTGGAGTTTACATTGCTGCTCCGCCCACTTTTGCTTCTGGCTCCGCCCACCACTGACATGTGACTGTCCCCAGGAGAGGTGAGACTGCTGATCCCTTATTTTCAAATCCAAAACTTGACAGCTAAGAATTCTACCCGCCACTCCAAAAACCTTGGGGTGGGATTTGCTCTTTTCCTCTTACGTTAGGCTATAGAGTGTCAAGCATAGAAATATAAGAAGAGGCTGCTGGATCAGGCCAATGGTCCACCTAGCCCAGCATCCTGTTCTCACAGTAGCCAACCAGGTGCCCCAGTGGAAAACCCACAATCAGGATTCGAACACAAGACTCAGGAACACAGGAAGCTACCTTACACTGAGTCCCATCTAGCTAAGTATTGTCTACACTGAGTGACAGTGGCTCTCTGGGATTTAAGGCAGGAATCTCTTCCCAACCTTACCTGGAGATGCCAGGCAGGGATTGAACTCAGGGACCTTCTACTAGCCAGCCAAAGGCTTTACCACTGAGCTGTGGTCTCCAACAGTGGAGACAGAGCTTCTTCTTTCTTCTTCTTTGGCGATCCCTCGTAGCCGAGTAAGATGGTCTTCCATGAACACGGTTTTAACAGTGAGTACATAAGTGACTGTGGAGGCCAATTCTGGATCCACACATCCTTCCACAGTTGGGACATAGGTTTCCAGGTGGGAGTTGATCACGGTTTGCCAAAGTGCCTTCCTCTTAGCTCGTTTCTCCCTTTCATCCTGAGTTTGAGAGTCTCCAAAGCCCACGACACCTTTAGTAAAGACTGTTCTCTAATTGGAGCGCTTGCAAGGCCAATGTTTACCAGAAGAAGATGAAGAGTTTGGATTTGATATCCCGCTTTTCACTACCCAAAGGAGTCTCAAAGTGGCTAACAATCTCCTTTCCCCCCCACAACAAACACTCTGTGAGGTGAGTGAGGCTGAGAGACTTCAGAGAAGTGTGACTAGCCCAAGGTCACCCAGCAGCTGCATGTGGAGGAGCGGGGACGTGAACCCAGTTCACCAGATTACAAGTCCACTGCTCTTAACCACTACACCACAATGGCTTGTTGTCGGTGTTTATACTACATTTTTAAAGATTTGCCTTGAGAGAGTCTTTGGACCTTTTTTGTTGTCTACCAGCATCACGCTTTCCATTTTTAAGTTCGGAATAGAGTACGGTAATTGCTTTGGAAGGCAATCATCAGGCATCCACACAACATGACCAGTCCAACCAAGTTGATGTTGAAGAATCATCGCTTCGACACTAGTGATCTTTGTTTCTTCCAGGACACTTGCATACGTAGCTCCCATGGCTAGTGACCATCGATAGCCCTCCGTGAATTTATCCAATTCAGTGTGGTGTAGTGGTTAAGAGCGGTAGACTTGTAATCTGGGGAACCGGGTTCGTGTCTCCGCTCCTCCACATGCAGCTGCTGGGTGACCTTGGGCTAGTCACACTTCTCTGAAGTCTCTCAGCCCCACTCACCTCACAGAGTGTTTGTTGTGGGGGAGGAAGGGAAAGGAGAATGTGAGCCGCTTTGAGACTCCTTCGGGTAGTGATAAAGCGGGATATCAAATCCAAACTCTTCTTCTTCTTCTTCTTCTTCTTCTTCTTCTTCTTCTTCTTCTTCCATCCAAATTGGTGGTCATCACTGCATCTGGTTGGCCATTGTGGGAACTGCAGGTTGGACCAGATGGACCACTGGCCTAATCCAGCACTAGGGTCTTACATTCTAGAGGCATCAGCAGATCCACCTTGAGCTGATCCTCTTTTAAGTCCATCTAGGTCGGTGGCCATCACTGTCTCCTGTGGGAGTGAGTTCCATAGCTGATATATGTGCTGCATGGAGAAGTCTTTTCATTTACCTGTCCTGCCTGTGGATGGTTTTTTCACCTGTGCAGGTGGACCAGGAAGATCAAGGGTCTGGAAACCAAGCCTTATGAAGAATGGTTGAGGGAACAGGGTCTGTTTAGCCTGAAGAAGAGAAGACCGAGAGGTGATAGGATAGTCATTTCCAAATACAGGGTGGGTGACACCTGTGAAAAGGATCTAGGAGTCTTGATAGACCACAAACTTGACATGAGTCAACAGTGTGATGCAGCAGCTAAAAAAGCCAATGCAATTCTGGGCTGCATCAATAGGAGTATAGCGTCTAGATCAAGGGAAGTAATAGTACCACTGTATTCTGCTCTGGTCAGACCTCACCTGGAATACTGTGTCCAGTTCTGGGCACCACAGTTCAAGAAGGATACTGACAAGCTGGAACGTGTCCAGAAGAGGGCAACCAAAATGGTCAAAGGCCTGGAAACGATGCCTTATGAGGAACGGCTTAGGGAGCTGGGTATGTTTAGCCTGGAGAAGAGAAGGTTAAGGGGTGATATGATAGCCATGTTCAAATATATCAAAGGATGTCATATAGAGGAGGGAGAAAGGTTGTTTTCTGCTGCTCCAGAGAAGCGGACACGGGGCAATGGATTCAAACTACAAGAAAGAAGATTCCACCTAAACATTAGGAAGAACTTCCTGACAGTAAGAGCTGTTGGACAGTGGAATTTGCTGCCAAGGAGTGTGGTGGAGTCTCCTTCTTTGGAGGTCTTTAAGCGGAGGCTTGACAGCCATCTGTCAGGAATGCTTTGATGGTGTTTCCTGCTTGGCAGGGGGTTGGACTGGATGGCCCTTGTGGTCTCTTCCAACTCTAGGATTCTATGATTCTATGAAATATCTAATGGTCTCTCCCATGGAAGATGGAGCAAGCTTGTTTACTGCAGGACCCAAATGAATGGATTCAAGTTACAAAAAACGAGTTTCCAATTAAACATTAGCAAGAACTTTCAGGTGGTGACAGCTGTTTCAAAGTTTTCTCCAATGTTATTCCTAATTACTAGTCCCAGTTTCACCCAAGACCAGTCTTTGAATGTCACCTGTCACTCAAACTGAGCCCAATTGCAAATAGTATTCCTAAAGGACTCTGTTTTTACTTCAGATTGTAGGGTGGGTTTTTTTTTAGGGGTGTGATGTCTGAAAACTACCAAAATTTTATCTGGAGGTTGAAGGCATTAAACAAAATCACAAGTTGTTTTTTATTTTTATTTTTAAAAAATATTTTCCATCAAAGTGGCAAAGATGAACGATATTCTATTTCTAATGTTTTAGAGCATTCGTTTCTATATGACCAGTGTGTTTGCTGGAGGTAGGTGGAAGCAATATTTAAGGCAGTTCAGTCTCTGAGAAGCAGGGACGTTTGGCACTGCAGTGATTAAAATGCTAGCCGGTGGCTTTGGAGAGATGAATTCTGCTACTTGATCTGCATGGCATGGAACTTTCCCTGACCTTGGAGAATCAGCCAGCTCTTGGAAAAGATACATTGACTACTGCAGAAGAAGAAGATGCAGTTTAGGATGGACTCAGCCCCTCACAAAAAATGGCTGATCATTTAATTATCTCACATATGCTCTACTTTTTCCATCCCGGAGTTCAGATCAGTTTATAAATGGTTCCCAAAAGGTCTCCCATGCAGGCAGCTTGAAAAGTGAGCCCTGCTTATTTTTAACAGCAAAACTCTGCCAGGTGCCTCCAAATCTCTCTCTCTCTTTCTCTCTCTCTCACACACACAAACACCAGCCACCAAATAGCAAGGGACCCATCCTTTATTTGGGGAGGAGATATTACAAATCTAGAGCTGGATAGGCCCCACTGTGATTCACACCATCAATATCTTTTGTTAATGTGAAAGGAGATGTTACCTATCCTAGAATCACAGATTTGTAGAGTTGGAGGGGACCCTGAGGGTCATTTAGTCCAACCCCCTGCAATGCAGGAAAAGCAGCTAAATAATCCCTGACCGATGGCCATCCAAACTCTGCTTCCAGTGAAAGAGAGTCTACCATCTTCCACTCAACCTTTAAACAGCTCTTACTGATACAGCTTGGCTCTGTAATTGATAATAATAATAATAATATTTATTATTTGTACCCCGCCCATCTGGCTGGATTTCCCCAGCCACTCTGGGCGGCTTCCAACAGAAATCAAATACAAAAATATCAAACATTAAAAACTTCCCTAAAAAGGGCTGCCTTCAGGTTTTTTCTGAATGTCAGGTAGTTGTTTATTTCCCTTGACCTGTGATGGGAGGGCGTTCCACAGGGCGGGCGCCACTACCGAGAAGGCCCTCTGCCTGGTTCCCTGTAGTTTTGCTTCTCGCAGTGAGGGAACCGACAGAAGGCCCTCGGCGCTGGATCTCAGTGTCCGGGCTGAATGATGGGGGTGGAGACGCTCCTTCAGGTATACAGGACCGAGGCCGTTTAGGGCTTTAAAGGTCAGCACCAACACTTTGAATTGTGCTCGGAAACGTACTGGGAGCCAATGCAGATCTCTCAGGACCGGTGTTATGTGGTCCCGGCGGCCACTCCCAGTCACCAGTCTAGCTGCCGCATTCTGGATTAATTGCAGTTTCCGGGTCACCTTCAAAGGTAGCCCCACATAGAGCGCATTGCAGTAGTCCAAGCGGGAGATAACCAGAGCATGCACCACTCTGGTGAGACAGTCCGCGGGCAGGTAGGGTCTCAGCCTGCGTACCAGATGGAGCTGGTAGACAGCTGCCCTGGACACAGAATTAACCTGCGCTCCATGGACAGCTGTGAGTCCAAAATGACTCCCAGGCTGCGCACCTGGTCCTTCAGGGGCACAGTTACCCCATTCAGGACCAGGGAGTCCTCCACACCTGCCCGCCTCCTGTCCCCCAAAAACAGTACTTCTGTCTTGTCAGGATTCAACCTCAATCTGTTAGCCGCCATCCATCCTCCAACCGCCTCCAGGCACTCACACAGGACCTTCACGCCTTCACTGGTTCTGATTTGAAAGAGAGGTAGAGCTGGGTATCATCCGCATACTGATGAACACCCAGCCCAAACCCCCTGATGATCTCTCCCAGCGGCTTCATATAGATATTAAAAAGCATGGGGGAGAGGACAGAACCCTGAGGCACCCCACAAGTGAGAGCCCAGGGGTCTGAACACTCATCCCCCACCACCACTTTCTGAACACGGCCCAGGAGGAAGGAGCGGAACCACTGTATAACAGTGCCCCCAGCTCCCAACCCCTCTAGCCGGTCCAGAAGGATGTTATGGTCGATGGTGTCAAAGGCCGCTGAGAGATCCAGCAGAACTAGGAAACAGCTCTCACCTTTGTCCCTAGCCCGCCGGAGATCATCGACCAGCGCGACCAAGGCGGTTTCAGTCCCATGGTGAGGCCTGAATCCCGATTGGAAGGGATCCAAATGGTCCGCTTCTTCCAGGCGTGCCTGGAGTTGTTCAGCAACCACCCGCTCAATCACCTTGCCCAAGAATGGTAGATTTGAGACTGGGCGATAGTTGGCCATATTGGCCGGGTCTAAAGATGTTTTTTTAAGAAGCGGTTTAATGACCGCCTCTTTCAGCGGGGCTGGGAAGGCTCCCTCACAGAGGGAAGCATTCACCACCCCGCGCAGCCCATCGCCCAGCCCCTCCCGGCTAGCTTTTATAAGCCAGGATGGGCAAGGATCAAGGAGACAGGTGGTTGGTTTCACTCGTCCAAGCAGCCTGTCCACATCCTCGGAGGTAACAGACTGAAATTGATCCCACGCAACTGGACTAGACAGGACTCTGGCACTCTCCCGCCCTGGCCCTGCTCCCACGGTGGAGTCTATCTCTTTCCGAATCTGAGCGATTTTATCTGCAAAAAACTTTGCAAACGCATTGCAGGAGATCTTGGGGTCCCTACCAGGCCCCGATGACGAAGGTGGCTCCGATAGATTCCGAACCACCTGAAAGAGTCTCCTGCTGCTATTTTCCGCAGATGCAATAGAGGCGGTGAAGAAAGTCTTCTTCGCCGTCGCTATCGCCACTTGGTAGGCTCGACGTTGAGCTCTAACCTGTGTCCGGTCGGATTCAGAATGGGTTTTCTGCCACCGGCGCTCTAGCCGTCTCAACGATTGTTTCATCGCCCTCAGCTCCGGGGAAAACCACGGGGCTGTCCGGGCTCCATGCAACCGGAGAGGGCGCTTCGGAGCCAAACAGTCAATAGCCCTGGTTAGCTCCACATTCCAGCGGGCCACCAGGGAATCGGCTGAAAGGCCATCAACATGGGATAAAGTATCCCCTACCACTCTCTGGAAACCATTTGGATCCATTAAGTGGCGGGGGCGGACCATCCGAATTGGTCCCACCTCCCTGCAGAGGGGAAGGGTTGCGGAGAAGTCCAGTTGCACCAGGAAGTGATCTGACCATGGCACTTCTTTAGTTTCACTTTTTTTTAATGTCAGATCACCAACATCCATAGAGGTGAATACCAGGTCTAAGGCATGTCCTCGGCTATGAGTTGGACCAGACTTATTCAGGGTCAGCCCCATGGAGGCCATGCTTTCCACGAAGTCCCGAGCGGCCCCTTGTAAGGTCGTGTCGGCATGGATGTTAAAATCCCCTAGGACGACCAAACTAGGTGTCTCCAGGAGAACATCCGCCATGACCTGAAGCAGCTCGGGCAGGGAATCCTTGGTGCAGCGGGGAGGTCGGTACACCAAAAGGAATCCTGTACTGCCCCTATTGCCCAACTTCCAGAACATGCACTCAGAGAACTGGGTCTTCCCAATAGGACGCCTGGTGCAAACTAATGACTTCCTAAAAATCACTGCAACCCCCCCTCCCCGCCCACAAGGCCTGGGTTGCTGTGCGTAAGAGAAACCTGGTGGACAAGCAGCGGCAAGGACAGGCCCATCTGCCTCGTCCAACCAAGTCTCTGTTACACATGCCAGGTCAAGTCCACCATCGACAATCAAGTCGTGGATGGCAGTGGTTTTATTCAACATTGACCTGGCATTGCACAGCAGCATCTTCAGGTCATGTGGGTATCCCTTGCTGAATCCAGTATCCGTCCGGTCAGGACCAGACCCGGAGGCAGGAATAGTCCTCAGACAACGACTAAACCTGCCTCCTCGGCAATGACATGGTCTGGTCTTAGCGTAACTCCTCCTCCTGTCCTCTCGATAACTTTGTGGGGTAATTTACAACAGGGTGTGTGGACTGTTGTAAGAAAAAAAATCTGCCCTTATTCCCTTATGGGGTACACAAGAGCCCTTGTAAAGTCCTTTGAAGGTTCTCCATCAGTAGGAGTAAAAAAACAGAGGCTAACCAGAGAATAATCAGAAACAAAGCAGCTAGTAAACTTGATCTTTATTGTTCTGTTGCAACAGGGTCCCTTCCTCACACACAGGTGAGCAGGGAAGAACCCCCAACAATGGGCCTCCTGTCCTTAAAAAGACATTTCAAAAAATCCCCCCTTGGAGTCCGCCCCACCCCCAGAAACCTCACACATACATCACAGAAGAGCTGCAGCCCAAAGCCCATTCCCCAGATACATCACACCTACACCACATAAAAAGGCATTATCTGATTGTCTTTTCTCAGTAGCCTGGCCATTCCTTTGAGATGGTTGTTGTTGTTGTTGTTCAGCCGTTCAGTCGTGTCCGACTCTTTGTGACCCCATGGACCAGAGCACGCCAGGCACCCTATCCTCCACTGCCTCCCGCAGTTTGGTCAGACTCATGTTGGTAGCTTCGAGAACACTGTCCAACCATCTCGTCCTCTGTCATCCCTTCTCCTTGTGCCCTCCATCTTTCCCAACATCAGGGTCTTTTCCAGGGAGTCTTCTCTTCTCATGAGGTGGCCAAAGTACTGGAACCTCAACTTCAGTTACAAACGTATAAAAAGGGAGATTTACCTAGAGACTAGCAGTCCAGCAGTTCACAGGATGAAAAGAAGATGGAAAAGAGGGAGAGTGGCAGCATGCCTTGTCCTTTTACCAGGTCTGGAAAGGTCATGCCCACCCACTAGTCACATGCCAGGAAGGATGCTCCAGGCCAGGAGGAACAGGAAGTTTAAACTGGCTGGACCAAACATTCCCTTGCATGTCCACTCTAGCTAAACAAGGAATGTTGTATTTGACTGCTCCCAGTGGATTACATCCCATAATAAGGACATAAGAAGTGCCTGCAGGATCAGACCAATGGCCCATTTATAGCCCTGTATTGGAAGGTTTTTTTTTAATGTTTGATGTTTTATTGTGCTTAATTTTTAAAATTGTTTTAAATTTGACTGCTCTCAGTGGATTGCATCCCACAAAATGTTTCTTCCCTGGTTAGAATGTGCCCTCAATCTGTGACAATGTCTCTTTCTTGTCTGGATGCAGAGATGAATTTCCACCCTCAGGTTGGAAAACGTTCCTCATAGGTCTCTCCATCTCTCTCTCTCTCTCTCTCTCTCTCTCTCTCTCTCTCCATCTCTCCCTCTCCCCTGTTTCCATTTTGTGGATAATCAAAAGCTGGTTTCAGCGCAACCAAAGCTAGATTAAAAAACCCCCAAACACCTCCCTGTTTTATAGTATGAAAAGGAAGAGGCATGGCCCCTGGGTCAGCGCTATCTTTAGCATATGTGCCACTGGGGTGCAAAGATCTGTCCAGCACCCCCAAAATTAGTTAAGCCCCCAAATTAACTTTTATTAGGCTTATGTCAGACACCACGCTTATGCCTTATCTGTTGTTTACAAAAGAAGGGAGGAAGAAGAAACAAACTTTTTTATTTGCTCATTTATTCACAATACACTTATACTTAAGTAAACAACATCAACACACTTAAACTTATAAGTATTGTCTAGGTACCTACTTAGGAGAAACATCAGTCATGTCAATATGCCACAACAGCAGCTAGAGTTTTGATAGCAAAGAACTGGAAGACGATTGAAGAATGGCAGATGAAAATGATGGACTATATGGAGGTCGCAGAAATGACCGGGAAAATCTGTGACCAGAGAGACGACGTGGTGGAGAAGGAATGGGAAAAATGTAAATTGTATTTAAAAGAGCATTGTATGATTGAGAATTAGATATATTCTGTGGATAAGATAGGTTGTAGAATTGAAATTAGTTGATGTTGATATAAGATGATAAAGGTTAGGATAAGAGATAGATTTAAGTAATTTGATAATGTTATAAGATAAGTTAAGATATAGAAGATATTAATGGATAAGTTTTGTAAGAAATTAGAATAGAATTATAAGATTTTGGAAGTTACGAAAAAGGTATTCACAAGGGACGCAGGAGGAGGAGACAGGAGGAAGTCCCACTAAGATGTGAGGAAATATCTATTTTGTTAAGAAGAATAGTAAGTGGTTGTTTTTGTTGTGTTTTTATGTTTGTTATTGTTGTTATGTTGTTTGTTTTTTTATTATGTGGAATTTTTTAATAAATTTTTATTTTTTTAAAAAAATCAGTTGTGTCAAAGGTGCCTAGCAGCTCAATACAATACGTAACATAATATTTTGATGTAAGAGTTAATTTTGTGCGCAAGGTGCCGTTGTGGATGACAGGTGAGTGGAGCTGCAGGTCATACTGCTGCTGGTCCCTACAGGATCACACATGGTAGGTTAGTGGGCAGGCAGAACCACACAGAGGCATTAACTGTATAGAGGACTTGTACGCAGGAGAGCTTTTAGGAAGTTCAGTTTGGAGGGGGGGGGGCTCATCCAGACTAACTTTCAAGACACATTATTTAGGTCTGAGCAGTGGTGTAGCGAGGGTGGGGTGTTGGGGGCGGTCTGCCCCGGGTTCCAGCCTGGGGAGGGTGACACTCTGTGCCGTCACCCCGCAAGTGTGACTCCCAAGCCGCCGCCCGACAGCCCTTCCACGCAAGCAGCCGCCACACGGAAGGGGTGCCAGATGGCGGCTTGGGAGTCTGGGCAGACTGCGCATGTCCGCAGCAGCCCGCAGGCTGTGCTCCGTAGCGCATGCATCATGACGTCATAGAATCATAGAGTTGGAAGAGACCCCAAGGGCCATCCAGTCCAACCCCCTGCCAAGCAGGAAACACCATCAAAGCATTCCTGACAGATGGCTGTCAAGCCTCCGCTTCAAGACCTCCAAAGAAGGAGACTCCACCACACTCCTTGGCAGCAAATTCCACTGTCCGAACAGCTCTTACTGTCAGGAAGTTCTTCCTAATGTTTAGGTGGAATCTTCTTTCTTGTAGTTTGAATCCATTGCCCCGTGTCCGCTTCTCTGGAGCAGCAGAAAACAACCTTTCTCCCTCCTCTATATGACATCCTTTTATATATTTGAACATGGCTATCATATCACCCCTTAACCTTCTCTTCTCCAGGCTAAACATACCCAGCTCCCTAAGCCGTTCCTCATAAGGCATCGTTTCCAGGCCTTGGACCATTTTGGTTGCCCTCCTCTGGACACCTTCCAGCTTGTCAGTATCCTTCTTGAACTGTGGTGTCCAGAACTGGACACAGTACTCCAGGTGAGGTCTGACCAGAGCGGAATACAGTCATGACGCATACGCTACGGAGCGAGGCCCTGCCCCTGGGGGGTGCCGCTTGGCTTGCTGTCCCCGGCAGCCAAACGGCTCAGTATGCCTCTGGGTCTGATCTTTAAAGCTCTGTATCCAAACATTTTTATGTCTCGGTGCTTCCCCTGGGAAAGCTCACATTTTACAGCTGAATTGGAGCAAATGGCAATCTGGTTTTCCATGTTTGGCCGTTTGCTCTGTTTCAGTGGTAAAACGTGGGTTTTCCCGGGAAAGTACCAGATGAAAAAATGTTTCGACATGTAACTTTAAAGCCCAGACCTGCGCCTAGAAACACGGCACAAAAGAAAGTGTGGATAAGCCCTTTGTCTCTTTGTTCGTTGTCAAATGCCACAGATCCTTTGATCCAGCTCTATTTTAATCGCCCACTTCTAATTTTGCTCCAAAATTGGAGCTCTCGTTGACCTTTTCTCAGGCTCCACTGGTTTCATTAGTCTGACTAATTAACCAAAGTGACACAAGACCAAAAAAAAGAGAAAGGAAAATGAAGAAGAAACAATATGGGATGAGTTTGTCTTTTAGCTGACTTCCGCAGTGAAACTAGACGCTCTCGGGAGAAACTGGAGCTTGGTGAATAAAATACAATGGGTGTGATGTTAATTTAGACCAAGTCAGGTGCATTTAGAGTGCATTGAAAGCAACTGGCAGAAACAAAGGATTGTATCCGGTGTTAGAAATACTCAGAGTAGACCTATTGAACACCTAGGGTTCATAGAATCATAGAACTGGAAATCTGGAAGGGACCATGACGATCATCTTGTCGGAAAGACCCTTGCAATGCAGGAATCCTTCACCCAACATGGGGCTCGAACCCATGACCTTGAGATTAACAGTCTTATGCTTTACCAACTGAGCTATCAGCTTGCAAAAATAAAAGATTTTAGGCTCTTGATGTTGCTTCTGGGCTCTGGGAGAGTTAGGGTTGCTCTGAAGAGATCTCATGGAGCAATCCGATTTCCTCAATGGGAACATCCCCACCAGACCCGCGTATAGCTGAAATTGTGCAAGTTAAATGCCCGTAAGATGCAGGCATCCTGCACAATTGAACTGGGATGGAGAGAAACCCAGAAGCATCCCTAACATTGCTAGTCTTCTCACACCTGGGAGAGCTCCTGAGTTTGGGGTGTGTTCAGGGCTGGATTTTGGTTTGATGAGGCCCTAAGCTACTGAAGGTAATGGGGCCCTTTATATGTCCAGCTGTCCTTTGTCAACAACAAATTGTCACTTTTGTGTGTGTTGAATATATGCACATACCCTAAGTCTATGCTGCCTCCTACAAGCACTCTTTAATATTAGATAACAGGTACAACAGCTTGACCGACATTCAACTGTGCTGCACTGCAGTCTGCAACTGCATGCTACATATTGCCATGCTCCAGTCCATGCAGAATTTAGGCACCCTATATATAGAAAGGAGCAAACCAGTGATATTTTAGGGAGCAGGCTAGCAGGCGGGGCCCATGACTTACATCATAGGAGCCTACACAACACAAAACACTGTTGCTGTATGTAGGTTTTATTTTATTTGTTTTTTATCTTATATTTTGGAAATATACAAGTGAAACTCGAAAAATTAGAATAATGTGGAAAGTTTCGTTTCTTTCAGTAATTCAACTTAAAAGTGAAACTAATATATGAGATAGACTCATGACATGCAAAGTGAGATATGTCAAGCCTTTATTTGTTATAATTGTGATGATTATGGCGTACAGCTGATGAGAACCCCAAATTAACAATTTCAACTTTGGGGTTTTCATCAGCTGTCATAATCATCACAATTATAACAAACAAAGGCTTGACATATCTCGCTTTGCATGTCATGAGTCTATCTCATATATTAAACTCCAGTAGCTAATGAAAACAATTGCTTACATAAATGGACTTTTCCACGATATTCTAATTTTTTGAGTTTCACCTGTACATCCAGGGTTTTTTTATCTTTAATTTTTTGGGGGGCCTCCAAGAGAGTGGGGCCCTAAGCTATAGTTGTTGTTTTTTTTTAGCTTATACGTAAATCCGGCACTGGGTGTGTTTGGTTTCGGGGCAGATGGAAGTGCCATTTCTCATTTTGAAAATTAAGCAAGTGCGTGCGTGCGTGCGCAGAGAGAGAGAGAGAGAGAGAGAGAGAGAGAGAGAGAGAGAGAGAGAGAGAGAGAGAGAGAGAGAGAGAGAGAGAGAGAGAAAGAGAAAGAGAAAGAGAAAGAGAAAGAGAAAGAGAAAGAGAAAGAGAAAGAGAAAGAGAGAGAGAGACCATATCAAGGTTAAGGAAGCAGCACTGGTATACAAACCCCTCCAGTCCTGGTGTGCTCCAGCAATGGCTTCTTTTATCCTAGCAGATTTATACCCCCGAGCAGAACAGAGCCCCAGCATATTCTGTGACAGATAGCTTAGGACCTTGGAATAATCTTTGATGAAGAATGTCAGTTGTATCTGAATAAGCTATCATGATATACTTGCCTGTCAAAGGCAGAAGAGAATTTCCCCATCTGTCTTGCAGGTTCCTATTCATTTCTTCCTCAGCATTGATTTTCTAATTGTTGACTCGCATGCAGCCTGAACTGCTCACCACAGTCAGCGCGGATTCAAATAATACCAGTACTCAAGCTCTAATATCGACCGGCACTCGCATCCCAGCCCTGCCTTTTCGGTCTCAGTTAATATTTAGAAGCCTGAGGCTGCAAACCTATACCCACTTACCTGGGAGTAAGCCTCATTGAGAGATCAAGGGGCTTACTTCTGAGGAGGGGTGGGGGTGAAATTAAATTCAGTTCGTGTTTTTAAGTGAACCTAACCAATTCCCACTGTCTCAAACAGCGCATGGCCATCTTTTGATCCCCCCCCCCAATGTTATTAAGAATATTGCAATGAGTTAAAGTAAAGAAAGAAAAAGAAAACTTAATCAAACATGTACGTACAGTGGTATCTTGGTTCTCAAACGCCTTGGTACTCAAACAACTTGGAACCCAAACACTGCAAACCCGGAAGTAAGTGTTCCGATTCGCGAACTTTTTTCAGAAGCCAGACATGCTCCGTTTGGAGTTTTACACTTCTGTTTTGAGTGCCACACTTCCATTTCGAGCTATTTATTTTGCATTTTTGTTTTTGCGGCTCTTTTTGTTTTGTTTTTGTGACTGTGTGGAACCCAGTTCAGCTACTGATTGATTGATTGATTGTGTGACTGCAGTACATTGTTTATTGCTTTCATTTTATGGATCAATAGATAGTAAAATTCATGTTAAATTGCTTTTTAGGGGTTGTTTTTAAAAGTCTGGAACGGATTAATCCATTTTGCATTACTTTCTATGGGAAAGGGCGCCTTGGTTTTAGAACGCTTTGGTTTTGGAACGGACTTCCAGAACGGATTCAGTTTGAGAACCAAGGTACCACTGTATATGTATATGGATGGACATTGTTTCATAGAATCATCGAATCTTAGAGCTGGAAGGGAACCTGGGGGTCATCTAGTCCAACCCCCTGCAATGCAGGAATCTCAGCTAAAGCATCCAGGACAGATGGCCATCCAACCTCTGCTTACAAACCTCCAAGGAAGGAGAGCCCACCCTCAAATAGATATCGATTCATGTGTCACTATGGTTTAAAATAATAAATGCATTCCAAGTAACATTAAATTTGTCCATATGTAATATTCATCTAAAAGCGATCCGTTCATCAAAGAATACCATCTTTTGAAATTCACCCTTCTCCAGATCTTGCAATGCAGTTATGCAATTGTCTGGCCAAGTCATGAGTATACTAAAAAGCATATACTCAGATAAAGTGTGTGTGAAAATTGATGAATTAGTAGGAAAAAAAAAATGTGTTCTATCGGGGATCTTTGTTTTAGAAAAATGTGTATATTAGGCAAAATTATATACAAATGTATTAACAGAATGCTGATGATTTTTTTTATGAGGCCTTGGTTTTTTTAAGCAAACTGATGTGGGAAAGCGGAGAACTGAACTTAAAAGTAGGGGAGGGGGGAGAAACCAAAATTGACAGGTGTGCACGTCCCTAGATGCAACAGAGAACAGAATCAGGACGACAAAGGACAGGGGAGAGTGCTGCAGTTTTTAAAAAGTTTAAAATCTTATTCAAAAAGGGGAAGGAGTACCATTGAACACCTCATGTGCCAGTAAATTGAGTCCTGTTAATTTCTTAGACATTTCTCACTTTCCACTGCAGCCATCAATATGAATGGGAGGAGACCTTGACCGTCATCTCAGACTGCAAAATATCTGGCTCTGACTCTTCTTGCAGTGCCATTTCATTACATTCCTATTAGGTGTCTGATGAAACAGCCAGTATTGGAAACCCGTCCTGGAGGTGCTGTTGCTGTGTCCTTAGGGTGCAACAAGGCAATCACACCTCCTCTTCTGTATATTGAATCCGAGCATCGTAGAGCTGTAGAGTTCGAAGGGACTCCAAGAAGAAGAAGAGTTTGGATTTGATATCCCGCTTTTCACTACCCGAAGGAGTCTCAAAGCAGCTAACATTCTCCTTTCCCTTCCTCCCCCACAACAAACACTCTGTGAGGTGAGTGGGGCTGAGAGACTTCAGAGAAGTGTGACTAGCCCAAGGTCACCCAGCAGCTGCATGTGGAGGAGGGGAATCGAACCCGGTTCACCAGATTACGAGTCCACCGCTCTTAACCACTACACCACACTGGCTCTCCAACTCCCTGCAATGCAGGAACCACAGTTTGCCCCGCAAAGAGATCAGCGTGTGCATGTTGACTGCATCATCTTGCTTGGTTTGTTCTGCTGAGCATGACTGATATTTTCTCTTGTGAGACACGGGGGAAATACTAATTGCCCTCATCTGTCAGCCCCTTCTGAAGGCGACGGAGCCTCTTGCAGGCACCCCTCTCTGTTGCTCTTGCGTCTTAGTGTGTAGGCATAGAGGGAAGACCCCCCCCCCTTTCGAGGGAGACACAACAAAGAGGCAGTTGTGTGGAACCAAAGTAACAAAACATAAACAGCATGTGGGATGCGGAAAGCAGGAAGATCTGCTGGTCCCGTGAATCACACCTTCATGTCAAGGAGGAAAAGAAGCAACGCTGGCAAACACACCCAAGCAATGACTAAGAAGGAACAGTAGAACTGTATTGTCGAGAGAGACCCCAGGGGTCATCTAGTCCAACCGCCTGCAATGCAGGAATCTCAGAGAAAGCATCCATGACAGATGGACATTGTTATGTACTGAGCTGAATCCTAGAACAATAGGATTCAGAATGTAGCAGTCTGATTGGTCCTAGAACAATAGGGATTCAGAATGTAGCAGTCTGATTGGTCCTAGAACAATAGGATCCAGGTGGAATGTAGCAGTCTGATTGGTCCGCAGGAGCCACCCAATCCAGCTCCAGGTGGAAGTGAATCCACAGCCTGATTGGCCTACAGGATTAGCCCGGAATTAGACAATCATGTGGGGCACATTGTGTAAATAATGTATATATAGCAGACATTTCGGGGAAAGATTCATTCCTTGTTACTATGAGCTGAATAAAGAGCATGAAATTCACACTTGACTCTGAGTATATTTCAGACATCCAACCTCTGCTAAAAAAAACCTTCAATGAAGGAGAGTACACCACCTCCCAAGGAGTCCATTCCATTGTCGAACAGCTCTTACAGTCAGAAAATTCTTCCTGATGTTTAGTCAGAATCTCCTATCTTGTAACCAGGGGCATCGCTGGGGGGGGGGGCAGCGGGGGGCAGTCCGCCCGGGTTCCAGGGGAGGGGGGTGACTCTCAGCATGCCCACCCCACAACTCATAAGTTGCTCAGTGCAGCAGCTGGCTTACACAGCACACACTTTGCTTTTTCCTTCCTGCTGGGAAGAGCCACAGAAGCACAGCTCTGCCCAGCCAGGGCTCCACCCAGCAGCCTGGCACATTTCACCAAGGCACTGCCCTCTCAGAGGCACTGCCCTCTCGGAGGCACAAAGGTGCCATCTTTAAGGGGTGATATTTGGCACCTCCACCTAGAGCCTCAAGCACAAGCCAGAGCAAAGCCAGTGGCTTTGGACTTAGGACTCACCACAGAACTGCAAAAGCATTAGCTGTGCTTGCTTTACTCATTCCACCTGGACCTGGGGTACCATCCGCCCACACCCCTTCAAATCACAGTGAGCGTTTTGCGTCCCCCCACAATGCTTTGCGGAACCTCGTTATGCAAATGAGGTGCCGCAAAGCGTTGTGGGGGGGACACAAAACGCTCACTGTGACTTGAAGGGGTGTGGTCAGATGTGGGGGGTGACAACAAAAAATCTGCACTGGGTACCACTTGGGCTTGCTATGCCTCTGCTTGTAACTTAAATCCATTGGTATACCCATATGGTGTCCTCCCCCCAGCTTTGTTCCCCATCACACATTCCCTGGCTTCACATTCCTGATCTCCATTCTGCAGTGAGGAAAAGCATATTTGTGCTGCTTCATTCCCATGTGAAGCGAGTTGTGGGCTGCCATGGTGCAACATGCTTACCGTATTATAATAGCAAGAATCTCAGGGGTGCTTTGCGGCCATTGTGTTGCAAAATGCAGAGGAGGAAACAAATGGATCTGCACAATGCAGGGCCAACTGTTCCGACAAGGGAAATTCAAACATTCTCCCGGCTTTCAATCTCTGCTTGTGTACTGTACTATTTTCCTTTCCTCTTGTACGGATTTAGCACTTTCATAATATATCTATCTATCTATATATATATGTAAAGGCAGTCAGTAGGTGGTTTGGCCAAGAGGCCAGGCAGGAGATCTATTGAGTAGCTTGTCAGGAGACGCAGACTATTGTTCCTTACTTGCAGGAGAGGCAAACTTTTCCACCTTCTTGAACACAGCTCTGGCCCTTACATAACTTCAGTTTTTTTTAGGGAGAGTCAAGGGTACGTCATCCAGCATTCCGCCTTAGAATCATAGAATCATAGAATCCTAGAGTTGGAAGAGACCCCAAGGGCCATCCAGTCCAACCCCCTGCCAAGCAGGAAACACCATCAAAGCATTCCTGACAGATGGCTGTCAAGCCTCCGCTTAAAGACCTCCAAAGAAGGAGACTCCACCACACTCCTTGGCAGCAAATTCCACTTCTCATGAGAAGCCTTGCTTCTAATTTCAACTTTTGTCGTCATTGACCAAAACTAGGGAGGGAAGTAGATGCCATACACAGAATCCACTTGGTACTGTCAAGCAAATCTAGGACAAAGCCAAAGGGGTTTCAGACTCACTGAAATGCTCATCGTGCTTCTGGTTCCCAGATGAATGGGCAGGACGGACAAAAGAAAGTACTTCTTTACACAGTGCCAAATTAAACTATGGAAATTGCTCCACCAACGGCCACCGACTTTGAAGAGGACTAGACATATTCATAGAGGGTAAGGATATTAGTGGTCATGCTCTACCTCCACATCTGGAGACTGTCTTCTCCTGAATACCAGTTGATGGGAACCACAGGATGGGCAAAGCACTTTTGCACTCAGGTCCTTCTTGTGTACTGACTGGCTAGTGTCTGTGATGTCAACAAAAGAGGAGTAGATAAATTCAACGAGAATTAGCTTACTAGTCACAATGGCTATGGTCTCCGTCCGCTGATGGAGGCAGTATGCCTCTGAATAACAGTTGCTGAGGATCACAAGTGGTGCGAGAGCTCTTGCACTCAGGTCCTGCATGTAGGCCATTGGCCTGATCCAGCAACATTCTTCTCAGGTTCATATCTTTTAGGAAACCCAATGCAAAGAAAAGGAACTGGGCATTAGGGACATTGGTCTGTGTTATACGGTTGAGGCCCAGGCTATCTGAAGGACCATATTCTCCCATATGCACCTGCCTGGGCTCTGAGATCTTCAGAGAAGGTCCTTCTCTCAGACCCACCATCCTCCCAGGCACGTTTGGTAGGGACATGGGAGAGGGCCTCCTTGGTAGCCACTCTCAGATTTTTGGAACTTCCTTCCTAGAGAGGGTAGACTGGCTTCCTCCTTCTTGCCCTTCTGCCAGCAGGTGAAAACGTTTATTTTTGAGGAACTGACTGCATTGAAGGAAAGGGATTTTAACAGTGTTATGATTATGATTTTCCCCCCCTACTATCTCTTGACTTCAGTACCCTTCAGAGTCTGCTCCATGGTTTAACTGTCTTCTGCAAGGAGGACTTTCTTTTGCCAATGGTGTATCTTCCACCATAAGTGTGGGATGTATCATCACTGAAACAGTCAAATACAGGTGGCCACATCACCTGGAAGCTGTATGCCGGCTCCCTCGGCCAGTAAAGCGAGATGAGCGCCGCAACCCCAGAGTCGTCCGTGACTGGACCTAACGGTGAGGGGTCCCTTTACCCTTTACCTTTACTTTCCTCAATATTACCACCATAAGCACATTACAAGAGCCTACTGGGTCAGGTCAATGGCCCATCTAGTCCAGCATCCTGTTCTCACAGGGGCCCACCTAGTGCCCCATGGGGAAAACTGCAAGCAGGATCCAAGCACAAGCGCACTTTCTCTTCCTGCGGTTTTCAGCAACTGGTATTCGGAAGCATTGCTGCTTCTGACTGTGGAGGCCAAGGAAAGCCATCATGGCTTGTAGCCATCAATAGGCTTATCCTCCATGAATTTGTCCAAACCTCTTTTAAAGCTGTGTGCATTTATGTTTACTCAGCTACAACTGTGCATTCCTGTTTAGACTGGGAGACCTCTTTTGGATCTTCCATTATCTCAGCCGTCTTTAAGAGTTGGTTCTGCAATAGCTGCATCACCGTGGAATTGGAGATAGATCTGCTCCACGAGAGAACCTCCTGTACTGTCCAAAATGCCAGCCCACCCCAGCACTCAGGTCAACAGGCATCTCTCCCCTCCACTTCCACTTTACATCCTATTCTGCAGAGTGCTAGCAATAAATCTGGGATGGAGTGATTCATCCCTCCGCTCAGAACCCCAAGGAAAATGAGCTGAAAACCAATATTGAACAAAATGTTGCTCCATGGCAGCCTTGCATTAAGTGGCTCTGAGCTGGCATATAAACGAGTCACTTAAAAAAAATATATGAAGAAAAAGGACTGAAAATTATAACCTGGAATATGAATCACTTGCTGAAACCATCAGGACAGGACTGGAGTTAAGTGGAAAGTATGGGGGATTTGAATGATTTACACCAGAAAAATATAATTAAAGGCGCAATTTCTGGTAAAATGGACTCTATTTTTTTTATTGGGGGTGGGATCTACCACCTGTACCCCTATAATCCCAGAGCTGTAAACTGATTTGTAGCAAATGTAATGAGCACAAGTAGCTTGATTACCGGGTTCAAACATACATTGAGGACAGTAAGACAGTAAGAGCTTTCCGACAGTGGAATTTGCTGCCAAGGAGTGTGGTGGAGTCTCCTTCTTTGGAGGTCTTTAAGCGGAGGCTTGACAGCCATCTGTCAGGAATGCTTTGATGGTGTTTCCTGCTTGGCAGGGGGTTGGACTGGATGGCCCTTGTGGTCTCTTCCAACTCTCAAAATGTCAAGGCCTGGAAACGATGCCTTATGAGGAACGGCTTAGGGAGCTGGGTATGTTTAGCCTGGAGAAGAGAAGGTTAAGGGGTGATATGATAGCCATGTTCAAATATATCAAAGGATGTCATATAGAGGAGGGTGAAAGGTTGTTTTCTGCTGCTCCAGAGAAGCGGACACGGAGCAATGGATTCAAACTACAAGAAAGAAGATTCCACCTAAACATTAGGAAGAACTTCCTGACAGTAAGAGATGCTTTGGTGGTGTTTCCTGCTTGGCAGGGGTTGGACTGGATGGCCCTTGTGGTCTCTTCCAACTCTATGATTCTATGACCCTGAGACCTGGGGTTCTACACCCTGCAGTTTTTTGAGAAGGTTGGACAGCCCGGGTAAAAACACAGGGACATGATACAGAGTCAGGCCATTGGTCCATTTAGCTCAAAGTTGTCTACACTGACAAACAGCAATGGCTCTCCCATGTTTGAGGGAGGGGACACTGAGCTACAAAGTGGGATGCTTGTTGTTCCTTTGGCTCCTTTGGATGCAACGGTGGCGTCCGAAGCTGCCAAGCCTCCATCGATTTGTCACAGCGAGGAGATCACATCAGTTGATTGCTCATGATCCAATATTCAAGATGCGCTCCAATTCCAGAGCAGCGGTAGCGATGACAAAATACAATCTCCCAGCATAAATATATGACTATTTCAATTTAAGTATGTTTTAGCATTCTAACTGCTTGGTCCCATAAGCTTGCGAGAAGTTATAGCTGCTTGGAATTCCATAGGACTGTTGGAAGACTTAATAAAACTGTCTCAGGGACTAATGAATTATTTAAAGACTGCATAAAGAAAATGTAACCTATGCATTTAAAGTAGGAAAATCCACTTTAACTCATCATTCCTGCCGTCTTTATCAATCTCACCAGTTTCTTGTTTCTTTTTCTTTTTCTTTAAAAAAAGGGAGGGGGGGATAATATATCAGTATTTTGTTTGTCCAAACCGAATAAATTCAGAATGGAGAGTATTGTCATTTAATTTGGCCCGATCCTTTGCTCTGCATAAATTTATATTGATAAAAAAGGCATTATGTATTCCCTATAGCTTTATTAAGTCATAAAGAGGTTCGGGAAAAAAGAATTTATTTGGAAAAGGGCTGGTAAGCTGCTCTCTGCGGAAAGAGACTGAGGCAGGGTCTTTGAAGGATAAATGGGGCACTCTCTCCCTGCAAGCCACGACCTTCGTTGTGACTGTTTAGGGATGCATTCCCAACCCCTATGCTATCCCCAGTAGCAACAGATCATGTTATTGAGTAGCCAGATAAAAATGCAATTCATTTCTTGATGTATCACCTGGAATACTGTGTACAGTTCTGGGCACCACAGTTCAAGAAGGATACTGACAAGCTGGAACGTGTCCAGAGGAGGGCAACCAAAATGGTCAAAGGCCTGGAAACGATGCCTTATGAGGAACGGCTTAGGGAGCTGGGTATGTTTAGCCTGGAGAAGAGAAGGTTAAGGGGTGATATGATAGCCATGTTCAAATATATAAAAGGATGTCATATAGAGGAGGGAGAAAGGTTGTTTTCTGCTGCTCCAGAGAAGCGGACACGGGGCAATGGATTCAAACTACAAGAAAGAAGATTCCACCTAAACATTAGGAAGAACTTCCTGACAGTAAGAGCTGTTCGACAGTGGAATTTGCTGCCAAGGAGTGTGGTGGAGTCTCCTTCTTTGGAGGTCTTTAAGCGGAGGCTTGACAGCCATCTGTCAGGAATGCTTTGATGGTGTTTCCTGCTTGGCAGGGGGTTGGACTGGATGGCCCTTGGGTCTCTTCCAACTCTATGATTCTATGATTCTATGATTCTATGATTCTATGTCTGCGAAGTGTAATATAACAGCACATGCCCCATGATCTCGCTGCCCTTGACAATTCAAATGCTGGAAGGAGCAGCCCCATCCATTCTTCCCCGAGTTCATGTTTAAAAGACATGATGGCAGCAAAAGATTTCGAATTAAGTGAAGCTGCAGTCCATGAGATAAAAGGCAGTGCGGAGAACCTGAGAATGTGGGTTAAGATCCCCTTTCTCCAGTTAGGATCCTGCTGCTGAACAGCTAAACTCGATATTCTCCAGTGAGTTAAAATTGCAAGTAAGGAGATTCTGGGGGTGTGTGAGCTGTTTGGCAGTGGAACAGAAGGTGGTGGACTCTCCTTCCTTGGGGGGTTTTAAACAGAGGTTGGATGGTCATCTGTCAGGGGTTCTATTAATGGGGATCCTACAATTGCAGTGAATCAGGACTTGGATGGCTTTAGAAGAAGATTAGACAAGTTCATGAAGGGTAAGGCTGTTCATGGCTACTAACTACAATGGCTGCTAGCCCCTGTTGGAGGCATTATGCCTCTGAATACTAGTTGCAGGGAACCATAAGTTGGGAGGAGTGTTGAGGCACTCAGGTCCTGCTTCTGGGCTTGCAAGAGGCATCCAGTTGGCCATTGTGGGGATAGGAAGCAGGACTAGCTGAAACTTTGGCCTGATCCAACAAAGCTTTTATTATTATTATTTTAAAGTCAGAGTTTCACACACACACACACACACACACACACACACCATTCAGACAAGCAAGAGGCATTACCAGATTTCAGGGACAGATTCCAGCCAGGCAAAAACACTCAATGTTGTAAATACAGAGCAGCATGACCTAGGGACAATCCAGGGTAGGGGTATAGAGAGAGGACTGGGAGGCTGTACTGAGCCTGCCAACCTGAGGACCCCAGATCTGTGTATGGGAAATGCATGGATGATGTGTTGTGACCACGTGGAGAGAGTGGGATTTCAGCTGGTCATCTGTCCAAGGTCTTAGGCATAGCTGTCATATTAACCAGAAACTGCTCAGCTAAGAGAACCCTTTAAGGCTGTGTCCTTTAAGGAGTTGATTGTGCAGAAATGTATGATGTCACAAGAAAGGGCTGTGATCTTCTGCTGAGGCCACACCATGAGGACTGTGCAGTCACAAAGATGATGGGCTTCCCCTTAGTGCTATAAATGGTGTGTTTGGTTTGGTTTGGTTTGGTTTGGTTTGGTTTGGTTTGGTTTGGTTTGGTTTGGTTTGCATCCGTCTGTCTTGGGAGACAATGGAGGAGTGTGCCTTGGGGTGAAGTCAAACCATTGGAAGGTTGCAATGCCTGCTGTGGCTGTAGAGACCAATGCAACATGTTTTGTTGCAGCTGGGGCAGATGAAGGTGTCCGGTTGTGCTGCCTCAGATGCACCATGCCATTTCTTCTCTCTGCGCTCCTCCCAGTGGTCATTCCTCCTCTGGTCATTGCTACGGATGCACAATCTGACTGTTTGTCTCCAGGCACTGTGGTCGTCTGCAAGGGATTCCCACACAGCGGGGTTGATGTTGCCAGCCTTCAGGTAGTGTTTGCAGACACCTTTGTAGTTGAAAGGCAATGAATGAATGAATGAATAGCTAGCCAGTTAGCTATCTTGTCGGAATCCCTCTGATTGATTGATCTATAGTGAGGGCATGATTTACAAATTCTGTGCCTTGGTACCTACATTTTTGCACCCACTTCCAGGGTCAAGGTGTTAGAGGCGCACTTGAAATGACAGTGACAATGAGGAGGGATGGTTGATTAGATTGACCTCTGTATGAACTAGGAGCACAGGGGCTGACGTCTACCCATGTTTTGGTCTGCCTAGCTGCCGAAGAATTGATGCTTTTGAATTATGGTGCTGGAGGAGATTCTTGAGAGTCCCATGGACTGCAAGAAGATCAAACTTATCCATTCTTAAAGAAATCAGCCCTGAGTGCTCACTGGAAGGACAGATCCTGAAGCTGAGGCTCCAATACTTTGGCCACCTCATGAGAAGAGAAGACTCCCTGGAAAAGACCCTGATGTTGGGAAAGATTGAGGGCACAAGGAGAAGGGGATGACAGAGGATGAGATGGTTGGACAGTGTTCTCGAAGCTACCAACATGAGTCTGACCAAACTGCGGGAGGCATTGGAAGACAGGAGTGCCTGGTGTGCTCTGGTGCATGGGGTCACGAAGAGTTGGACATGACTAAATGACTAAACAACAACAACAAACACTGGCCAGCAGTGGCTCTCTGGGTTTCAGGTAGGGGATATTCCCAGCCCTACCTGAGTGTTGCTTCCAGGGATTGAACCCGGGATCTTCTGAATCCAAGGCAGATGCTCTACCACTGAGCTACCGCTTAGCAGGGAACTGTTGACAAACCAACCAGTCCTAAGTTCTTGACAAATTACATAAAGCTTTCTTTCTCAGAAGAAGAGATGAACAATAATGGCTGGAAATCTCAGCGAAACAAGCTATTAGACAAAGAGCTGATCTTTGAGAGGGGGGACTGCTGGGAGAGATCTTGGGAATTGCTGCCATTAGCAGCTACTCAGCCCCAATCCTATCCTTTACTGTTGCTTGTGTTTGTATATCTCATGGCAAACAATGTGTCAGAATTCTCCTTGCAGCAATCCACTTCTCTCTCATCTACAATTCTTCTTTGCTTTACTGGCTCAAAGATGCTTTTGCCTGCTGTTCAAATTGCACTTAACCACAACTGCAAAGTATGCTACCACTCCAGCTCTTGTCAAACGCAGAACATGAAAGGTGGCATTGTGTGGGTGTGCATGCGCATACGTTTTGGTATCGCCTGTCTGGGAAGCTGTTTTTATTTTTTAAGAGACAGAAGGAAAACAACAACCGAGCAGTTATGTACTTTTGACGTGCTCAAGTCTAGGGTTGGTCAAATACTTTTTGCCGCCTGAGGAGAACCAGAAAATGCTCCCCCCCATCACCATGTCTCAATCCTACAAGAAAACAACACTTTGTTCCATATGTGGTGGAACTGTCTGAAAATTATTGCCAGGAATTGGCTGGATGAAGAGGAGTGGTGGGAGGCACCAGCCGGTGAACCCCAAAGAGAAGGAAAGCTCAGGCCAGGGCATTGGTGATGGAACACAGGAGAGTTTAGATGGAGAAGATTGGTGGGATGTTGGAGGGGCAACAGGGTTTAGTGAGCAGGTGTAGCCTGTGACAGGGAGCAGTTCAGAGACCGAGGCTGATGTGGGAATGTTCTGAGTGGCAGGAGAGGATATATTGTTTATTAATATCCTTCCTAACTTGCGCTAGCAAGTTTCCTTTACTTAGCAGAGTTTACATTCCCCTTTTACATGCACAGCAGATAGCTGGTTGCAGGCTCGTGTGAGCTTCTCACTATTATACAATTCAGTCTGTATCAGATTGAATTGTATGTTCCTGGTAAGTTCCCTTGAATCCCAATTAAAAGAATAAAGATGCCACAATCTTATTCAAAGTCAAAAAAAAAAGTTTACTCACATCAGTTCACAGCTGGATCCCTGAAGGCAGACTTAGTTACAAATATGTACATTTGGATCTACCCCAGGCTTCCTCAAACTCAGCCCTCACTTCTGGGTTTGCGGCGTTCGGGAGCCAAAATGTCCAAGTACCAAGGCGTTCAGGATCCAAGGTAAGACTGTACTGGGGGGGGGGGGTGAGAAAAGAAACAGAGCTTTCTATATGAAAGTCCAGTTTTGGAGAAAGCAGCTTTGTGGCACCTGCTAGGCACCAGATCATTACCATTGTACAAACTGAACTTGGCTGGTATGTGATTGAATCCCATGTGGAGCTAGCAGCTGTCATGCTCAGCCATATTCCGGATAGTGCCGAACTCAAGTCCATCAATTTCAGTATGTCTTCTTGGGGGAGATCAGCCTAACAAGAAATAACCTTGGATACCGTCTGGCCTTTCTGACAAGCTAGTCTGAAAGAACAACAGGAGAATCTGCCTCTCTTGCATTGCACACTTCAAACTTTGGCTTCTCCAGGGAACCAAAGTCCAGTTTCCCAGGGCATCAAAATTCATAAGCATTGCACGGCTCCCCGGAATCTATTTCGATATCCATTTTTCTTCCTTTTGCAAAATTTCAATTTAGCAATAAAAAAAGCAGCGTGATGTATCTGCCTCACTCGCTGTGCGAGGGCTTTGAAAGGCTCTCAGAAATATATAATGAATTCATCAAAGGCGTAACACTCAATATCGGTAATCCAAGCCATAAAATGTATTGCCATAAAATATGATAACCACTTACAGTCAGGACTAAATTAGCCAAGTGCTATGAGCTGCCTGGGCAGCCGGCTCCATTTTTAACCTGACTTGGCAACGGGACACAAATTTCACTTCCAATTTAAACACACCAGACACCTGTAATTCATATTCAATTTACTTCTAACAGAAAAAGAGAAATATGTATATGTAAAGAAATAACTAAGAGGAACTGTCAGAGTGATGGCGGCAGTGGGGGGGGGGTAACTCAGCACACACTCCTGTTGAGGGGAACGGGAGTGTGTTTTGCTCCTGAAGTAGACACTGCAGGTCGCTTCTTGTAACGTGAGATGGATATGATAACTTAAGATGTCACGAATCTCCCAGGAGGAAGTCCATCATCATCCATTTCCTTTGCCCAAGGCAATTTCCAGCAAAACATCTATTTATGTTTTGTAATTTGGCATGCTGTCTTACTCTTTATTTGGTTCAGTTACAGGCCCTGTATATGTTCTGCATACATTTATTTCCCTTTGCAGAAAACTCTGCATCATGGGTCTTGTAGTTTCAAGACTGCATGACTGTACAATCTTCACGCGGGTTGGGTATTTTGCTCAAAGTCACAATTTGTTGTGGGGTTTTTGGTCTTACAGTTGCAATGGGCACCAGCAGAAGTTCTTGTTCACAGACTGTGCTCCCAGAACAGGGTTTTGAGCACCTGTTGCAATGCATCGTTCTGCATAAATGGCAGAACTCGGAAAACCGTAAAAATTAAGTCATTTGCTTAAGTTGTATTGTAAGAATACTGGTAGGTAAGGTAAAGGTAAAGGACTCCTGGATGGTTAAGACCAGTCAAAGGCGACTATGGAGTTAACCCTACAGAAATTCAGAGTGGAGTTCCTAAGGCATTTAGATGGCATCTTGTATTCCTCCTTCTGACACCTCCTCCAGCCAAGATGGTGCCAAACATATTGCACTGCTTTCCTTTGGACCTCCTCAGTGAGGTCGGGGGGCAAGTCTTGTCGTCTGGGCAGCCCAGGAGCTCCAGACACACTGACCTGGGCTTGGACCCCAGAGAGATCATGTCAGTGCTGCAAATACACCCCGCAGCATTTGTTTCAATGCAAAGAAAACACAGTGTAAGTAAAAGGACAAAAGAAAAATATTGCTTGAAGTCAGAAACAAGAACAGTGTATACCAATTATATGTTGCTGGATTGATTTCTGTTCTGTACATGGAATGAATAAGCAAAAACCGGCAATTTCTGTTCCCACTGGAATTCTCTGACATCCCTACCCCAGACCATAGACTTGTTCCTAAAACCCCATACAGAGCAGGTCATCTACCTAATTCCCAGTTCTAGCAACTAGGAAAACTAAGGGGTGATATGATAGCCATGTTCAAATATACAAAAGGATGTCATATACAGGAGGAAGAAAGGATGTTTTCTGCTGCTCCAGGAGAAGCGGACACGGGGCAATGGATTCAAACTACAAGAAAGAAGATTCCACCTAAACATTAGGAAGAACTTCCTGACAGTAAGAGCTGTTCAACAGTGGAATTTGCTGCCAAGGAGTGTGGTGGAGTCTCCTTCTTTGGAGGTCTTTAAGCAGGCTTGACAGCCATCTGTCAGGAATGCTTTGATGGTGTTTCCTGCTTGGCAGGGGGTTGGACTGGATGGCCCTTGTGGTCTCTTCCAACTCTATGATTCTATGATTCTAGACATCTAAAGGTAAAGGTAAAGGGACCCCTGACCATTAGGTCTAGTCGTGTCCATTCTGGGGTTGCGGCACTCATCTCACATTACTGGCCGAGGGAGCCGGCATACAGCTTCCGGGTCATGTGGCCAGCATGACTAAGCCACTTCTGGTGAACCAGAGCAGCGCACGGAAACGCTGTTTACCTTCCCACTGGAGTGGTACCTATTTATCTACTTGCACTTTGACGTGCTTTCGAACTGCTAGGTGGGCAGGAGCTGGGACCAAGCAATGGGAGCTCACCCCGTCACTGGGATTCGAACCACCGACCTTCTGATCAGCAAGCCCTAGGCTCGGTGGTTTAACCCACAGTGCCACCTGCGTCCCAGGAAGACATCTTACTCAAGGAATTAATTCCCAGTTGTCTCACTTCCCATTGCCCACTAACCACTTAATCGACACCCTTTCCCCCATCCCATCCATCCATCCATCCATCCATCCGAAGGAAGGAATCTTCCTATTCTCGAGAAGCTGAGCCACACCCTGTGGCTCATTGCCTGCAAAAGCAGCTAGCCAGGCATACAAATTTAGGGGACCCTGTTCCACCCAATCTAGGGAGCCCCAGCTAACGAATCATCAAGGCAAGTGGAGCAAGGAACATGCAAATTCAATACTTAGTGAAAGCAGCAGCTCAGACAAGTTGTGTGCTAGGAGTCAATTCGGCAGCTGAATTTTAGGGATAGGAAGCCTGTAGAAGCCAAGTTTCAGGGAAGCCTTTAGGGGCCATCACTGACAAGTGATTCCCCATAAGGGAATGAGGACCTATGGCTGGAAAAGGTCCCGAACCTCTGCTCTTTCTCCATAGATATATGATTGGGGATAAGTTGGGCTTAAAACGTCCTCTTCTTTCTCCCTGCCCACTCTGTTTTCTCCTTTAAAAAACAACAACTCAGGGCTGGTTGCCATAAATTACACAAAGGCCACGCTTCATCATCCCAGGGCAGGCTTCGTCATTTATGGCAGAGGCCACAAAATGTTTGCACGTTGTAAAGAGGGCATAACGGCATGTTGTCTTTCCTTAATCATATCAGCCAAACGATTTGCTACTAAGTGCCATAATGGATTTTTAATTAATGCGATTATCGCCATCCCTGCTTACAGCTCTTGACCCTGCAGATATATTGCAAAGGTTGAACTTGGTGGGAATCCCTCCCAAGCACCACTGCGGGGGCCGAGAGACGAGAGATGAGAAGAGGAGGAGGAGAAAGAAGAGGCATCATTGACCAGTGAGGACCTGGAACTCGGAACAAAAGCACTTCCTGCCTGGCTAGGTGAAACTCATTACAATGCCAGAGGGTAGGACCAGCTAGGACAAGGATGGGGAACAGGTGGTTCTCCAGATATTAGAATCATAGAACTGTAGTATTGGAAGGGACTCCAAGGGGCATCTAGTCCCATCCTTTGCGATTCAAGAATCACAGCTAAAAAAACCCAAGAATCCCAGGCAGAAAAACATCCAACCACTATTTAAAAACCTCCAGTGAAGGAGAGTCTATCACCTTCCAAGGCCCTCCGTTCTACTGTCAAAAAGCACCTACCATCAGAAAGTTTTTCCTAATGTTTAGTTGGAATCTCCTTTCTTGTCATTGGAAGCCATCGGTTCAAGTCCACCCCTCTGGAGCAGCAGAAAACAAGGTCTCTCCATTTTCCTTGTGACAGCTCTTCAAATATTGGAGGGTGGCTACCATGTTGCTTCTTGGTCTTCTCTTCTCCAGGATGAGCACCCCGAACTCCCTGTGCTGTTCTTCAAAAGGCTTGGCTTCCACACCCTTGATCATCTTGGTTGCCCTCCTCTGCACACCTTCCAGCCTGTGAATATCCTTCTTAAATTGTGGTGTCCAGACCTGGACAAAGTACTCCAGGTCCAGTCTGGCCAAAGCAGAATAGAGGACTATTACTTGTTAGATGGTCAGGGATGATGGGAATCGTAGTCCAGCTACATCTGGAGGGCCACAGTCTCCCTACCCTTATTCTACACCAGGGGTCCCTAAAACTAAGGCCCAGGGGCCACTGGATGCTGCCCAATCGCCTTCTAAATCCGGCCCACGGATGGTCCGGGAATCAGCGTGTTTCTACATGAGTAGAATGTGTGCTGTTATTTAAAATGCACCTCTGGGTTATTTGTGGGGCATAGGAATTAGTTCATATTTCCCCCCAAAAAATATAGTCCGGCCCCCCCACAAGGTCTGAGGGACAGTGGACCGGCCCCCTGCTGAAAAAGTTTGCTGACCCCTGTTCTACATGACTGATTGCTTCATAGGACATTAATGCAATCCTCATATCTCCCTGCTTCTATAGAGGTGAGTGGGCTAAGAACAGACTGTTGTGATTGTGGTATTGCTACTATGAGGGTATTGATGTGTCTACTGGAAGTTCAGGCAGTTGGGAACCTACCACTGGTGGTGTTCCCTCTGGCGATAGCCAGCAGGAGATTCTGACATAGGACATTATGGGATGGGGTGCAGATGCAGCAGGGCTGGCAATGAATATGCTGGATCCCACCCCATTCCATTTCCCAGGGAGAGGCCCCATGCGGCCACTTCTTCTGCAACATCTCCACCATGTTTCCCATCAGTGGGCAACCACCCTCTGTAACTTACAAAGCAATGTTGCCCCAACGAGGCCAGTGGGGAGGTCTACCATTTCCCACCCACCCCAGCCAATAATGCCTGTGGAGCAATGCTATGTCATAAATCATGGAACTTTAGAGTTGGAAGAGACCCCAAGGGACATCTATGCGGCCTAGGACCCTCGCACCTACGGGACTGCCTCTCCTGGTATGCCCTCAGGAGGACCTTAAGGTCCATAAATAACAACACTTTGGAGGTCCTGAGCCTCAAGGAGGTTAGATTGGTCTCAACTAGGGCCAGGGCCTTTTCAGCACTGGCCCCGACTTGGTGGAACGCTCTGTCACAAGAGACCAGGGCCCTGCGGGATTTGACACCTTTCTGCAGGGCCTGCAAGACGGGGCCGTTTCGCCTGGCCTTTGGCTTAGACTCACTCTGACCCCTTATATGGGATTTGGTATATAAATTTTCCCTTGGCTTTTTTGCTGGCCCATGTAGGACCAGCATGGATAGCTGGCTCGGGTGAATATCTGATGTTTCCTCCCTTTATGGTCTTGATTTATGGGCTACTACTAAAATGAGGCTGCATTTTAAGCTGTATTTTAAGATGTATTTTAATTAACTGTTTTTTTCCTTTCTTTTTTATTAAGTTTTATAGTAATTATATTAGGTGTTAGCTGCCCTGAGCCCAGCCCTGGCTGGGGAGGGCGGGGTATAAATAAAAATATTATTATTATTATTATTATTATTATTATTATTTATTATTTAATTATATTAAAGCACCTGCAAAGCAGAAGCACAGTTAAATCAAAACAAAATAAAAAATTCTTTCCAGTAGCACCTTAGAGACCAACTGAGTTTGTTCTTGGTATGAGCTTTCGTGTGCATGCACACTTCTTCAGATACACTGAAACAGAAGTCACCAGATCCTTAAATATAGTGAGGGAGTGGGGAGGGGTATTGCTCAGAAGGGTGGTGGGAATGGGTGATCAGCTGATAGGTGTGGAAAACCTGTTGACGACTCTTAACGGCTGTAATTAGTCTTGCAGGGAAAGGCAAGGGGTGAGATGGCTAAAGATAGCTTTGTTATGTATAATGAGATAAGAATCCAATGTCTTTGTTCAGACCAGGTTTCTCCATGGTTTTAAGTTTGGTGATTAGTTGCAATTCAGCCACTTCTCTTTCCAGTCTATTTCTGAAATTTCTTTGTATTAAGACAGCTACTTTGAGATCTTTTATAGAATGTCCTGGGAGATTGAAGTGTTCTCCTACTGGTTTCTCTGTCTTGTGATTCCTGATATCAGATTTATGTCCATTTATCCTTTGGCGTAGGGTTTGGCCTGTTTGTCCAATATAGAGAGCTGAAGGGCACTGTTGGCATTTGATTGCATACACAATGTTGGAAGATGAGCAATTAAATAGTCTTAATACAAAGAAACAGGATCTTCCTGTTCCCAACTTCCAGCTGCTCCGAAGCCTAGGGAGGTTAGGGCCTAAGGCACGCCCCCATCAGTGACCCCGGAGGGAGCTCCTAGTTGATGTGCATCAGCAGGACTCCTCCTACTGGTGGTTAACCCTTCCCAGACTCCCAGAAGAAGAAGAAGAGTTTGGATTTGATACCCCGCTTTATCACTACCCGAAGGAGTCTCAAAGCGGCTAACATTCTCCTTTCCCTTCCTCCCCCACAACAAACACTCTGTGAGGTGAGTGGGGCTGAGAGACTTCAAAGAAGTGTGACTAGCCCAAGGTCACCCAGCAGCTGCATGTGGAGGAGCGGAGACGCGAACCCGGTTCACCAGATTACGAGTCTACCGCTCTTAGCCACTAAACCACACTGGCTCTCCAGAAGACGGGCTGGAGTCAGATATAGTTGGTTAGGTCCAATGCCTAAGCCAACAACGCTCATCATCTGTAACCAGGGGTGGAACAAGGGGGTGGGGGCGGTCCACCCTGGGTACCGCCCTGGGGGGTGACACTCTGGGGCGGACCCCACCCCCGCGATCAACACCGGCAGCGCAGCAACTTTTAAAAGGCTGCAACGCGCGAACAGCAGCACAGCATCTGTGCTGCTGTTTGCCCGCTGCAGCCTTAAAACTCGGCGTGGTGCGGCCTGGCGCTGTTTGGAAGGGGTGCCGCCCAATTGCACCCACCATCTTGGGTGGACTGTGCATGTCCACACATGCACAGTCCACCCAGGAGGCTGTGCACACGTCGTGAGGTCACGACGCATGCATCGTGACATCAGGGCGCGCACGCTAAGGAGCGGCGCACCGCCCCCAGAGGGGTGCCTTCAAGTTTGCCGCCCCGGGCAGCAAACAGCTCGCTACGCCACTGTCTGTAACCAATAAAGTTGTGGCCTTTTCCTGCCCATTAACCTTATATATTGTGTCATGTGTCATTATTTTACCACGGGGGGTTGGGACATCGCCACGCAAAGTCTCTGGAGAGAGACTCTTGCGCTTCCCTCTCCTGGCGAAATTGACCCTTTCAACGCTGCTGCCCTAAACTTCTCGCAGCTGACCCAAGGTGGTGGCACAGAACAGCCGAAGGCCGAGAGAATCAAATCCTGCACCCCACCGCCACCCAGAATGGAAGTGGATGAAAATGAGCTATAATTGCCAGGACTGTTTTAATCCCAGGCTGGCTGGATAAATGAAAGACTAGGAAATGAGTCAGTGCCATGTAAAATGGCGAATCAAACACCTTTTTCCAGCTGATTCTCTCTCTCTGTCTCCATCCCCCACACCACTGCCCGACTGTGTAAAGGCCACAAGTTATGGTTACAGCGGAAACATGTTCAGAGGAGAGCCTACGACAACTGCTCTGAAGTATCCCCAGATGGTTCCTTGTTTAATTTCCTTTGACCTTTACTCAAAAGAGCTGTCTCTTTCCTCCCAGAAAACAATCCTTTTGCTAATAGGCACTTGGGACTTTGCCACAGACAGGGGATTTTGCTGACTCACATTTTGCTCTCCTGCAGAATGGGAGCACCAGGGCAAATTCTTTGCCCTGGGGCTAAATGAATTTCCACAACCCCTTCCTTCCAAATCCCAGTTCTCCTCCACACATCTCCATGGCAAATATTTGCGTGGCCAGGTGGAGTCCTCCGAACCCCGGGCAGCCCCTGAGGGAAACAACAACACGTGACAACGGTCTATGGGATTAAATTGGCCACAACTTTATTAATATTCAGATTTAGGGAGACTTTGGCTCAGGCATTGGGAATTTATCCTTCCCAGCCCCTCAGTGTGGTGTAGTGGTTAAGAGCGGTAGACTCGTAATCTGGGGAACCGGCTTCGCGTCTCCTCCTCCACATGCAGCTGCTGGGTGACCTTGGGCTAGTCACACTTCTCTGAAGTCTCTCAGCCCCACTCACCTCACAGAGTGTTTGTTGTGGGGGAGGAAGGGAAAGGAGATTGTTAGCCGCTTTGAGACTCCTTCGGGTAGTGATAAAGCAGGATATCAAATCCAAACCTCCTCCTCCTCCTCCTCCTCCTCCTCCTCCCTCTCCTCCTCTCTTCCTCCTCTTCTTCTCTGGGTAATTTCAGGGTTATCCAGCATGAGTGGGGAGTGGGCTAGCTCTGGAGAACATATGTTCAAGCAGATAGCCCGCCCCCCAGTTCGCCGCCGCTGGAGGGGGAGGGCAGTGACGACCTCAGGGCGTATGGTCAATGCCTCCCCCTGAGACCCCTTTAACGGGAACCATGTTATCGCCACCGCAATGGGGGCGGGGGTCACCGCCCCACACCCCAATTTTGTAGATGACTAAAGGATTCCGCCCAAGGCCTGCAACCACCAAAGTTGTGACGAATTGCTACGGGAAAGGCGAAACCTGCCAACGCAGGGAAAGTCCTTCAACAGCGACCTTGACATAGCAGCGCCTGCGTGCCTGTGTGGCTGTGGAAAAAGAAGGTGTTTAACCTGCAAAGTAAGCGTCAATTGAGGGAGTGGAGGATGGGGAAGCTCTGACTCCAACGGCCGCTTCCCAGGTATGACTCAAGTTCTATTGTGTGCACTGTATAATCCCTCCTTCTACCTGGCCAATCCCCCCGGCAACACCTCCCCAGCTGGGATTGGGCGGCTGCTGGAGTAGGTGGAGTCCACAGGTATCCAACCTGGGAAGGCGGTGCCAGACCCAACTGCCAGGAGCTGCACCGTGATCCAAAGGGGGCTACTCGCGACCATGCAAAATGTGCACCCCATTTGATTTGGGGAACGTTCATTCCTGGGTACCCTCTCTGGGCGTGAAAGCCTTCTGCGAAGATTTAGTATCGGCACTTGATATCTGAACTGCTTGGCAAGATTTGACACCTGACATTCAGCAGAACATCGCTTTCGTGAGAAGAGGTCAACGTTTGGGCTGGCGTTGATATGCTTGGCACCATTGTTATATCACTGGTATACAGAGTGCTGTGCAGAATTCCAAACTAGGTAGCAGGTGGAATTCATTATGTCTGCACACACACACACACACACACACACACACACACACACACACACCTTTGCAGGAAATTAAACCAAATTTGCCTGTGGATCACAACACAACTTGCAGCCGGACTGAGAAAAGAAATGACTTCTCCACACAGCAAATGAACTGTGGAACTCATTTGCACAGTAGGTAGGGATGGCTACCAAACTAGATCTCATCCAGCATCCTGTTCTCACAGTGGCCCACCAGATGCCTGTAGGGGGGAAATCAGGATTCGAACACAAGAGCATTCTTCCTCAACTTGTGGTTTCCAGCAACTGGTATTCAGACGCATTGCTGGCTCCAACCGTGGAGACAGAGAAGAGCCACCCTGACTAGGAGCCATCAACAACCCTCTCCATGAGTTTTTCTAATCCTCTTGCAAAGCTTTCTAGGTTGGTGGCCACCACACTCTCCAGTGGGAGTGAGTTCCACAGGTTAACTGTGTGTTGCATGAAGAAAGTCCTCTCTTTTATCTGTCCTGATCTATTGTTACTAGAAGCTGTGTCTACAAACTGGTCCTTCGGAGGGCGGCGAGGAAACCTGGCCAAATGCTTCTTTTTTATAGATAATTTTTATTATTTTATACTAAATTACTACAAAAAATAAAATATACATTCGCATACATTTTCCAATTTTGGCTAACATAGCCGTGACTTCCCTCAGACCTTCCACATGGCTTTCAGAATTATATCTTAATATTATACTTCTTTAATCTACCATTGCTTACATTATCATAAATCTCATACATACTCTAACTACCATACTTACAATAATATTTCTACACATTAACTACAAAGCTTCTTGAAGTCCTACTAGAGTTGTTGTTGTTGTTCAGTCGTTCAGTCGTGTCCGACTCTTCGTGACCCCATGGACCAGAGCATGCCAGGCACGCCTATCCTTCACTGCCTCCCGCAGTTTGGCCAAACTCATGTTAGTAGCTTCGAGAACACTGTCCAACCATCTCATCCTCTGTCGTCCCCTTCTCCTTGTGCCCTCCATCTTTCCCAACATCAGGGTCTTTTCCAGGGAGTCTTCTCTTCTCATGAGGTGGCCAAAGTACTGGAGCCTCAACTTCAGGATCTGTCCTTCTAGTGAGCACTCAGGGCCGATTTCCTTGAGAATGGATAGGTTTGATCTTCTTGCAGTCCATGGGACTCTCAAGAGTCTCCTCCAGCACCATAATTCAAAAGCATCAATTCTTCGGCGATCAGCCTTCTTGATGGTCCAGCTCTCACTTCCGTACATTACTACTGGGAAAACCATAGCTTTAACTATACGGACCTTTGTCGGCAAGGTGATGTCTCTGCTTTTTAAGATGCTGTCTAGGTTTGTCATTGCTTTTCTCCCAAGAAGCAGGCGTCGTCTTCTAATTTCGTGACTGCTGTCACCATCTGCAGTGATCATGGAACCCAAGAAAGTGAAATCTCTCACTGCCTCCATTTCTTCCCCTTCTATTTGCCAGGAGGTGATGGGACCAGTGGCCATGATCTTAGTTTTTTTGATGTTGAGCTTCAGACCATATTTTGCGCTTCTCCTCTTTCACCCTCATTAAAAGGTTCTTTAATTCCTCCTCACTTTCTGCCATCAAGGTTGTATCATCAGCATATCTGAGGTTGTTGATATTTTTTCCGGCAATCTTAATTCCGGTTTGGGATTCATCCAGCCCAGCCTTTCGCATGATGAATTCGCATGATGAATTTTCGCATGATGAATTCCTACTAGCGTATTCAGTTGCAAATTATTTTTCAAATAGTTCGTAAACTTTAACCAGTCTTTGATGAATTTCTGGTCCCGCTGTTCCCGGATTCTTCCCGTCATTTTATCCAGTTCTGCATATTCCATCAGTTTTCACTGTCCAGTCTTCTTTTGTCGGTATTTCTTCTTGTTTCCACCTTTGTGCTAGCAAAATCCTAGCTGCAGTCACTGCGTATTGAAACAGTTTAATGTCCTGTTTTTCAATGTCTGTACCTATAATGCCCAATAAGAAGGCTTCAGGTTTCTTAACAAAGTTATATTTCAACATTTTTCTCAACTCATGATATATCATATCCCAATATGCCCTCACCTTCTTACACTCCCACCACATATGATAAAAGGTACCGACACTTTCCTTACATTTCCAACACTTATTATCAGACTTATACATCTTTGCTAGTTTAACTGGGGTAATATGCCATCTATACATCATTTTTAACATATTTTCTTTTATTGATGTGCATGCCGTAAATTTCATTCCTTCCTTCCAAAGTTTTTCCCAGTCTTCTAGCATGATGTTATGTCCAAAGTCTTTTGCCCAATGAATCATCACCGACTTTACTTCTTCATCCTTCAAGTTCCATTCCAACAGCATTTTGTAACCTGGCCAAATGCTTCAGTCCTTGTTCAAGTGACAGCCCTGGATGCACTGCAATACCCAACGAGGCTGAGAACATTCATTCGTGCCTCTGCTCATTTGCCCTTAATTGGCATTTCAGCAATTGGTTGCTACAATTTCCTTTGATGCAGCCAAAGAGTGTCTGGGAGGGAGGGTGTAAGAAATCTCTTTGCCTGGAGGTAAAAGCATTGCAGTGTTTGCACCAGACCGGTGCTGGCTCCTTTGGCACGGCAATTTCCTGAGCTCCACCACAGGCAGTCCAGATGAGCCAGCTGGCATGTGACCACGAAGAAATGCCTATCACGAATCTCACCTCTCTGCAAGCCACTGTGAACTTCAAGGCAGGGGAACCGGTGGTGGCAAGAGTCTGCTGTGTCGGAGACAACAGAGTCTGCTCTGTGCGCCAAATGACTCTTTCTTCCTGCTGTAAGCCAGAAAATAGCTTATCTCCTAATTCCTGTTCTTTTTTTCTTTAAGGAAATGGTATATAATAAGCTAAAGAACTAGACAATAGGGTATCAAAATGGTCTATTCCGCATGAAAAAAACCAGTTTCAAACATGATATAATAAGGATGCAATGACAAACAAAATAATGGTTGTATGTATGTTTATTTTCAGTTATTACATTATGTTCGTTTCTGTATTAGTAAAAAAGATGAATAAAAATTTATATATATAGAAAACAGCTTATCTCCCGAGTTTACGCCAATAAAACTCAGAAACGTGAGTTTGCAGTACTGTTCTTCAACCACAATGTGCACAAAAATATGTATACTGGGGAAACTGTGCATTAAAATGTGTATTTATCAGTGTCAACAAAAATGCATTATACTGGGGAAAATTGCTTGCAAAAATGTGCATATTAGGAGAAATGTGCAGAAAAATGCTACCAAAATTTTTTTTAACAAACATTCACAAACGGATGCAAAAATATGGCAAAGTGAACTTAGCATGGCAAAAATAAATAAATTGAGAAATTGAAATGGACAGATTCATCCATCTCTAGTCCCCAGCCCAATTTGACGAAGAGGGAGGCGTGTGAAGTCCAATTCCCAGGCATCCCAGAAGTAATGAAGGCTGGAGCAACAAGTTTCCTAAGGGAATGAGGGAAGCAGCTTGGAAAAACCAAATTAATTATGAGATGAGCCAGGGAAAGCTCTCCGATCACTACACCCGTTTAATAATGTATTTGTGTTTGCATCTGGGTTTGAATGCAATCAGCTGCAGAAGGAAAGGCACAGGAGGCACCGTGAAAACGATAGAAAGGAACCATAAATTTGCCCCAACACTCACTGCGCATCAAGGCAGGACAAATCTAAGCAGTTACAGTGGGCAGGGGGTGCCAGGGGTGCAGCAAGGGATGTGTGGTCGGTGCAGTCTGCCCCAGGTGTCCCCACTGAGGGGGGTGACAAAATGAAGAAGAGTAGAAGAGTTTGGATTTGATATCCCGCTTAATCACTACCCGAAGGAGTCTCAAAGCGGCTAACATTCTCCTTTTCCCTTCCTCCCCCACAACAAACACTCTGTGAGGTGAGTGGGGCTGAGAGACTTCAGAGAAGTGTGACTAGCCCAAGGTCACCCAGCAGCTGCATGTGGAGGAGCGGAGACGCGAACCCGGTTCACCAGATTACGAGTCTACCGCTCTTAACCACTACACCACACTGGCTCTCACCGGAGGGTGGCACTCACCGCGGGGCCTGCAGCATGCCCGAGCCATGCATCTTGGGTGCCTACAGGCCGCACGCTATCCGCTCACTGCTTCCCCCCCCCAGCTGTAGGGCGGCTGAGGCCCAGCGGTGTGCCCCGTCCCTAAGGGCGCCATGCCCCCTGTCCCTATGGGTGCCGTGCAACTTGCCCCTGTGGGCGGTTCACCCCGCCCCTATGGACACACCACCCCAGGTGCCTGAGAGGCTTCCTCTGCCGCTGGGGGATGCAGAATCTGGCATTTGAAGAATCCCCAGATCTAGACACATAAAGTAGGATCCTTGCACAAATGCAAGGATTTCAAAGAGGGAGGGAGGGCTTTGTCTCAATGGGGGACCCCTCGCTCTGCATGTGGAACGTTACAGGTTTCTTCCTTCCCCCCCCCCAAAAAATATAATTTTTTTTAACAAAACATAGACAAACAATATCAACAATAAAAACGTTACAACAAAATACGAAACAAAAAAGATTACTAAAAACACTTATTTAAATCTATCTAACCTTCTTTTTTAACATTGTAAGTTGACTTCCTCACGTCCTCTCCGTCTGCTTTTCTATATAATCATCTTTAGTAATTTCTTTACCATTTTTTATTCTCAGATTAATACACTAATCATCTTCGCTAATTTAATAACCTTAACAACACTTCATCTATTACTACATCTTATCTAACTTCTATATCTGCTGCCTGTCGATTCTTCCTGCTTATTTTGAAATACTAATCTTAGCATAATTCTTTAAATATAGTTTAAATTTCTTCCAATCTTTCTCCACTGCGTCGTCCCTCTGGTCTCAGAGTAAGTAAGTAAAATCTTTATTACGGTCAAGGACCAGAAAGCAATTTATAAAACCACATATTAGTGTAAGTTGTGTTATGCCACAAACAAAAACAGGAATGCGGGCCAATTCATAAAACCGACGCCCACACCCAAGCCAAATTTCAGCCTTTTAGTGTTTAAAATTTAAATTCATTGGTCTCGGAGTAGTTTCCCGGTCAGTTCAGCAAACTCCATATAGTCCATCATTTTCATCTGCCATTCTTCTATCGTTGGTATGGAACATCACAGGTCTCGATGGTGATGGTGAAGTTGATGATTACTAGTAATTAAAATCTATGTGCCTCTCTTCATCCAAAGAACACAGGGAGGTTCCCAGCGTAAAAATAAGCAAGAAGTGGGAATGCCCGTCATCTGGAACCCTAGAGAATTGCTGTCAATTGCTGTAGGCCATGCTGAGTTACGGTACGAGGCCACCTTCCGCATTCCGAGAGCGCATGATGTCAAAGACGCCGCAAATACTTTTTTTGTGATGGCTACAGATCACACGACAGGTGTCTCTGCTTTGATGGGATTGTCCCCAAAGCTTTGCTAAGACAATTGTTAAGGGTAGAGATTACGCTTGAGTGTAGTGTTTTGGTTTCTTTTTTAAAAAGAGAGAGAGAGAGAGAGAGAGAGAAAGGGAGAGAGAGAGGGAAAAAAAAAACTTATGTCAAAAGCAGCTTCAGCCGGAAATTAAATACCCCACCATTTCTGTGAATGATAGCTGTGGATGAGCTGGCTAGAGCAATAACACAACAAAACAAACAGCAATCTATGTATTTGTGGGAGGGGGAGTGGAACGGGGTGCCTTGGAGCTCAAAGCAATCAGAAAATCTATCACTGGGACCAGTTTCTCATCTCGGCTTGTCTCTCTGAATGTGGAAAGCTCATATTTCTCCTGCTTGGTGTGACATCATATTTAGCTACCCAGACATGGAAGAACCGAAAAGCCCATTTTTAGAATCTCTCTTTCTCCCTCCTCCTCCTCCTCCTCCCATGCAGGCTGATTTCAAGATTCAACGGTGGAGTTAATTTCTCTTTCAGCAAGTCTCATCTTCCCCCTATCCCACCCCGAAAGACAAAAGGGCATACCTTCAGAAGTGTTACTTGGAGGGAGCCATAGGGATTCCTGTTCTTGTTGCAGACTGAATAAAGGCAAAAAATAAATATAAATATAAATATAAATAAAGGCTTTAAGGCTCACACAAGATATTGGCAGTTTTTTTAATCAATGATGAGCCACGTAGCGTATGCTTGCTTTCCAGTTCGGAATAGAGGGATGGGTTTTCAATGTAGTGGATGGAAAGCCAGATTCTGATTTGCTCAGAGGCTTAGTGTGGGCAGCACACCAAGCAATGAGGATTCTTTTGCCTGTGGCCTGATGCAATGAAAGTTCAGGTGGCACCCACCCAAGAATTCTTAATCGACCCAAATGTGGAAATTGCTGATCTGCATAGAGACAAACTACGGGTCATTATTTTTTAGACCAGTCTCCCTATTTGAGGTGGGGAAGTGGCCAAGTTAACATTGATTAATAATAATAATATTAATAACAATACTAAGAGGAAGGAGGAGGAATGATGATGATGATGAGGATGATGATGATGAGGAGGAGGAGACAGCAATGGAGATGGAGGAGGGGGAAACTACAGAATGGTTAGCTTAATGGCTGTTTTTGAAAACTAGTGTAAATAATTATTAAGGACAGAATTACTAAGAATATAGAAGAACAAGACTTGCTGAAGAAGAACCAGCATGTTTTGAGCAATGGAAGTCCACTTTCTCTAACCTTTAGAGTAGTGTTTCCCAATTAGCTGAGTACTGCAGACCCCTTGTTTTCCCAAAGCCAAGTCATTGACCCCCTCCCCACTTTAGCAAACTTTGATATTTCTATGGTAGTTTTTGTTATGTGCCTTGGACCCCCTGGATGGGTTATGTGGACATCCTGGGGTCTGTGGACCACCAATTGGGAACCACTTTTTCAGAGTGTCAGCAAGCATATGGTTTGAGGCCATGCAGTAGATGTTGTGCCCTGGGAATTTTGACAGAGCTTCTCACCAAAGATTCCCGAATAAGCTTGGCAGCTGTGAGACAGGTCCTCTTCTCAGCATCTTTATCAGTGCCTGGTAAAGATGCAGGGAGCCGAAAGTAGGAATAAACAGGGTTCTCCCAACGGAGGAATGTAGAACGAGGAACTTATCAATAATCAGTATTGATACCTGTATTTTCCAACTTGTTCATAAATAGGGGAGTTAGGGGACAGCAGTGAAGGGGCCAAGTTTTCTGATGACACCCCATCATGCAGAGTGGTAAGAGCAAAAAGGGGATTGTGAGAAGGTCCAAAGAGACTTCTTCAAACTGGGAGGCTGGGCAGTAAAATGAGAAATACAATTCAATGCAAGTGTTAAGTGTTGTGCACTCAGGAGCGGGGGGGATTCTAACATCACATGATAAGGTCTGAACAGTGCACGACTCAGCAGGAATGAGACCTTGGGGTTGTAGTGGACAGCTTGATGAAGACTGGGGAGTATTTAAACACACACACACACACACACACACACACACACGTTTCCCATAGGCATTTGTTTGGCCATGGTGGGAACAGGATGACGGACTAGATGTTCTGTTCATCTCACCCAGCAGCCAATGTCTTCTTAGTCCATGTAAGTGTGAACTCTATTGGAGCCTATTTTTATTGTCCCAGATCCATCATTCAGCAGTGTCCCAGTTTGCCCTGAATCCAAATTTGGACTTATAAAACACAGGCTGTTTGCAACATAGTACTCAGAAGATCGCTCCACCAGCACGAGCATTTCTGATTGTCTGACAGAACAACCTCACCTCTCCTCCTCCCGTGTGCTGTTCTGGGGTTTCTCTGGACAAGTATCCCCTTCCTCCCCCCCCCCAACTACACAGCATGCAACACTCATGCCAAGGAAAGCGCAGCCCAGCCCCGCACCCAAAGCCTTTGCCCTTTGATCTGAGTTAAGACCTGTTTTCTTCCCTTCCAAGTGAGTCTGACTGCCCCACTGGGAACACAGTGCATCTGGCCAATTTACAAATGATCTAGGAATCCCAAGGATTCGTTTTTCGATTTCTTCCCTAACCCAGGAAGTGCACCCACTTTCCCTGAATTAATTTCAAACGGATGCATTTTTGACCTAGCTAGATATAAGAAGGCATTAAGGGAAATGTGGAAATCCCAGGTTTTCCTCCAGCACGAATCCCATTTTTCGGTGTTCCCACTGGCACGTTAAGCATCTCTAGCCATTTCAGCACCAACCTGAAGAAATGAGAAAAAAATGCTTTCCCTGGGTCAGTTGCAGGGAATCCAGGCAGACCCATCTGGTTACATGATTATTTTCTACTTGTCCCTTCATGGATATTGCTAAGCCAACACAGATGGCTGATTGTAGATTACTCACTTTACAAAAGAAGGAGGCAGATTTTTTCTTCTTCCAGGTATTGATTCGGAACAGAGGATTAGACAAAGCATTACAGCAATCGGGAGAATGGTGTGGTTGTCAAGAGCAAACAGGTTGGGATGCAGCAAACAGGTGTCTGGGAAATTTTCTGAAAACCTGCCAGCAGCAAGCTTGATGTATCTGAGGTCCTAGGCTTGTGTGGCTTATGGAGAAATGCTATCACCCTTAGCAGAGGGTATACCACCTTTGTTTCAGACAGGGAGGCATTAAATTGAAATTGGGATTGGGTGAACAACAAAGCCTCCCACCGCAAAAAAACCAACAACAACTGGACAGTGTGGTGTAGTGGTTAGAGTGCTTGACTAGGACCTGAGAGACCTGGGTTCAAAACACTCAGCCATGAAGTTCACTGGGTGACAGGAGTGCCTGGCGTGCTCTGGTCCATGGGGTCACAAAGTGTGCTGGCCCCAGGGGTTTGTCTGTGAAGTGAGGTCGAAGTCCAGTCCTGGGTCTAGGGGTCCAAAGGAGGTCAGTCCGGCGGGGAGCGAGGCAGGGAGCAGGTCAAGGTCCAAGGCAGGTGCAGGCACGAGGTTGCAGGTTGAGCATACGCTTGCAACTAAGTTGCTCACGCAACTTGGGCTGGGTCTGGCTGGCTTTTATCTGGCCCTATGCTTAGGGCGGCCCCGATCCTCCTGGAGACTCGCCTCTCCTCCGGGCCTGGAGGCGAGCACTCCTCCTGTAAGCACTTAGCTCTCTTCGCCTCTCTGTCCTGAGCCTCTGCAGCTCAGGAGAGGCTGGTGGGTTACTGGACCCAGGGGCTGCCTCAGCTTCCTCTGAAGAGGCTGGGAGTGGAGCACCTGCAGGCAATGGGTCCTCCCTCCCATCAGGAGCCAGAGCAGACTCTGCTGATGCCTGCACCTGGGGATCCAGCACAGGTGGGGATCCTTCAGGCTCAAGCCCTGGCCCCGGCTCAGCTGGTTCTGGAGGCGGGGAATCCTGTGCAGGCTGGGATCCCTCAGGTTCAGCATCAGAGTCTGACTCCCAGGCCATCACACAAAGAGTCGGACACGACTGAAAGACTAAACAACAACATTTCTCTAGAAAAAGAGGTGCTGGAACTCTCTTATGACTGGCAATGATGCCCACCTGAGAGGTGTAGGAACTGAGTTCCAGCAAGTTCAAGCTGAAAGAAAGCCCTGGTTTTATTTATGAATGGGAGGGGTGTGTGTGGACTAAGCAAGAAGTAAGTGGCTTAGCTAAACAAATGAATCCCTCCTGCAAAACCATGACAGTCTGGAAGCACCCTGAATGTAGCGCAGGGTTGGTCAGCCTGCGGAGGCCTTCATCGACACCCTCAAGCGAGGGCATGAGACTCTCAGCTTTTTCTTTCTTTTTCTCTTTTAAGGAAGTCTCTAGCCTTCCTAGAGACAGCATCTTAAAAAGCAGAGCATCTTAAACAGCAGAGACATCACCTTGCCGACAAAGGTCCGTATAGTTAAAGCTATAACAGAGCCAGACTGATACCCAGAGAGAACTTGCTGCAAGACAGACCCAAAAAAGAAAATAACAGAACACCACTAGTAATCACATACAACTCCCAAATTAAAACAGTACAACGCATCATCAGAGATCTACAACCTCTCCTAGACAATGACAGTTCTCTTTCTCAAGCTCTGGGAGGAAGACCCTACATCGCCTACAGACAGCCACCCAATCTCAAACAGCTCCTCACCCACAATAATACTACAACAGGACTCAACATGGACACTGGTACCAGAGCCTGCAATAAACCCAGATGCCAACTTTGCTGCCACATAAACCCGGACAACACCATTACTGGTCCCAACAACATCAAACATACCATCTCAGGACTATTTAATTGCTCATCTTCCAACATTGTGTATGCAATCAAATGCCAACAGTGCCCTTCAGCTCTCTATATTGGACAAACAGGCCAAACCCTACGCCAAAGGATAAATGGACATAAATCTGATATCAGGAATCACAAGACAGAGAAACCAGTAGGAGAACACTTCAATCTCCCAGGACATTCTATAAAAGATCTCAAAGTAGCTGTCTTAATACAAAGGAATTTCAGAAATAGACTGGAAAGAGAAGTGGCTGAATTGCAACTAATCACCAAACTTAAAACCACGGAGAAACCTGGTCTGAACAAAGACATTGGATTCTTATCTCATTATACATAACAAAGCTATCTTTAGCCATCTCACCACTTGCCTTTCCCTGCAAGACTAATTACAGCCATTAAGAGTCGTCAACAGGTTTTCTACACCTATCAGCTGATCACCCATTCCCACCACCCTTCTGAGCAATACCCCTCCCCACTCCCTCACTATATTTAAGGATCTGGTGACTTCTGTTTCAGTGTATCTGAAGAAATGTGCATGCACACGAAAGCTCATACCAAGAACAAACTCAGTTGGTCTCTAAGGTGCTACTGGAAAGAATTTTCGATTTTGTTAAAGCTATGGTTTTCCCAGTAGTGATGTATGGAAGTGAGAGCTGGACCATAAAGAAGGCTGAAGAATTGATGCTTTTGAATTATGGTGCTGGAGGAGACTCTTGAGAGTCCCATGGACTGCAAAAAGATCAAACTTATCCATCCTTAAAGAAATCAGCCCTGAGTGCTCACTGGAAGGACAGATCCTGAAGTTGAGGCTCCAGTACTTTGGCCACCTCATGAGAAGAGAAGACTCCCTGGAAAAGACCCTGATGTTGGGAAAGATGGAGGGCACAAGGAGAAGGGGACGACAGAGGATGAGATGGTTGGACAGTGTTCTCGAAGCGACTGGCATGAGTTTGGCCAAACTGCGGGAGGCAGTGGAGGATAGGGGTGCCTGGCATGCTCTGGTCCATGGGGTCACGAAGAGTCGGACACGACTGAACAACAACAAAGCCTTCCTAGAAATAAAGTTATGAAGGAAAATATGCTGATACCCATCTAAGCAATTGTGTGTGTGTGAAATGAGCAAGCCTGGTTGCTCCTGCCTGGTGGTGTTTTGTTTTTTTGCCAGGGAGTGAAGTCGGAGCTGTGATTGATAAGTGAGTTGCTTGTGCTTTTCCTGCTTCTGTCTTCTATGCAGAAATTCATCAGGTCCGGCCTTTTCTCAAGCAGAAACCCGATTATAGAAAAAGCGTAGATTGTACCTGTACTGTCTCTGTTGTGTTACGACATTCCCCACAAAACAGCCAAATTGTGTTGCGCCATGGCCGCCATTTTGTGGCTGGCATCCCAGCACAAAATGGGGCACCTGGTCCAAAACATGGAGTCCCCTTTGGTCTATTGCTAGGCAGATGTCAGAGGGGGCAGACTGAGGGGCTCCCCGCCCCACTTTCTTCCATTTATCAATTTTTTTGGAAATATACTGAAAGAATTGCAGGTTTCAAGGTTGAGTTCCACTCTGCAAAACATTTACGATATTGTGAAGTCTTGAAATCAATATGTAGGTTGCGTTAGTGTCCCCAGGGAGGTGGGGCATTACATAATGTTTTGGCCTGAGTTTGATTGGACTCCAAGGATGTTTGACAGTCCTGAAAAAATGGAGTAAAATTTTAACTCAATATCCCCCCCCCCAGGTCCGAGGGACCACACATTTAGAAAGATTAACAGTGTCATCTTGCACATATGTTCTCAAAAGCAAATCTCCCAAGTTCTCTGGAGTTCATTGCCCCAGGTACAGCATTTCATAGACAATTCCAGAACCTCACCCCCTCCATAATTCATGACAAACTACGGAGTTGGAAACTTCATCTAATCAATATATTATCTCACTTCACTTGGAATTGCAAAACCGTTCACTGCTCATATTCCTAATTAAAAAAAATTACTCATCGGCTGGACAAATTTATGCTAAGCGAAAGCTTGCTTCGAGTGGCATTTTTACCTTATAAAAATAATACTAACGTTTGTGTTCCTGCTGAGAACTTGTTGGAAGAAGAAGAAAAAAAGGGAGGCTAATGTAATTGGAGTGAAATTATTTCTTTCAATTAAGTCACTCATGATTAGGTATTTTAACTTCATCGCTTCCCCCTCTCCCACAACACTCGTCGTTCAGATTTCCACGCTCCCTTTGTGGCTGAAGGGTGACTGTGTTGTGCAATAGCAATGAGCCATCCTATCTGTCACTGCTGTGAGTAATTCTTTGTAATTAGAACAATGGAAAGGTGCGCGAGGTGGGCGGGTGTTTGTGCATGGTGAACTTTCAAAGCTTAAGAGGTCCCGCTGGAGTCAGGGACCCAAAAGTCCTCCAGAAAATACAAACTAGAGGTGGGAAACCTTTTTGCACTCTGGGGGCCACGTCCCCTTCTTGGGAACCTCTTGAGGGCCACATGACCATGGGAGGCAGGGGCAGAGGCAATTCTGGGCTGCATCAATAGGAGTATAGCATCTAGATCAAGGAAAGTAATAGTACCACTGTATTCCGCTCTGGTCAGACCTCACCTGGAATACTGTGTCCAGTTCTGGGCACCACAGTTCAAGAAGGATACTGACAAGCTGGAACGTGTCCAGAGGAGGGCAACCAAAATGGTCCAAGGCCTGGAAACGATGCCTTATGAGGAACGGCTTAGGGAGCTGGGTATGTTTAGCCTGGAGAAGAGAAGGTTAAGGGGTGATATGATAGCCATGTTCAAATATATAAAAGGATGTCATATAGAGGAGGGAGAAAGGTTGTTTTCTGCTGCTCCAGAGAAGCGGACATGGGGCAATGGATTCAAACTACAAGAAAGAAGATTCCACCTAAACATTAGGAAGAACTTCCTGACAGTAAGAGCTGTTGGACAGTGGAATTTGCTGCCAAGGAGTGTGGTGGAGTCTCCTTCTTTGGAGGTCTTTAAGCGGAGGCTTGACAGCCATCTGTCAGGAATGCTTTGATGGTGTTTCCTGCTTGGCAGGGGGTTGGACTGGATGGCCCTTGTGGTCTCTTCCAACTCTATGATTCTATGATTCTAAGTGGGCAGACCTATGAATGCAAATGTTACCTTTGGGGAATGATCTGGTCTCTTCACACACTCCTCCGTATTCTTCATCCAAGGAAGCAAGAATCATTGTAGGGGATCAAGTCAAGCAGAAACACATGAGGGGCAAAGCAGATCCTTTGGCTGTGGGAATGTTCAGGAAGGCAGGAGAGGATATATTGTTTATTAATATCCTTCCTAACTTGTGCTAGCAAGTTCTATAACTTAGCAGAGTTTTAAACATTCCCCTTTTAAGGGCACAGTGGGTAGCTGGTTGCAAGCTTGTTTAAGCTTCTCAATATAGATTCCTTTTAAGTTCCCTTATATCCCCCTTAAAAGAATAAACACGCCACAATCTTATTTAAGATATATAAAAATAGTTTACTCACAGCATCATCAGTTCACAGACGGATCCCTGAAGGCAGACTTAGTTGCAGATATATACATGTGAGTCTATCCCATATGTAGAAAGTATCCAATGACAAAGTCAAAGAGAGAGAGAGAGAGAGTGCAGTGTGCCTTGTCCTTTTGTGTTACCTGGACAGGTAAAGTCATGCCCACCTCTAGTCACATGCGAAGGAAGTATGTCCCAGCCAGGAGGAAACAGGAAGTTTGCGACTGGCTGGACCAAACATTCCCTTGCATGTCCACTCTAGGAAAACAAGGAATGTTGGACTTGACTGCTACTTATGTATCACATCCCAGATTGGCTTGGAGGAAATAGAGAGCCAGACAGAGGCTCCCCATACAAGAGCATTCGAAGAGCCTTGGTGCACCATGCCAATGGCATACTCTCCAATGTTCTGGGAGGGCAAAGTGGGACATCCCATGATCTCACCTGCCCCATCTCCACACTCCACCCACCAATCTTGGTGTTCTTTGCCTGCCCCAGCTCCGCTCTGGCAGGCACCCAGCTCCGCCTACAGCACAGCCACTTTCTCCTGCAGGGTCACCACCTCAGCGCCCAGTGGTCCCAGAGCTTTGGGCATCCTTCAGCTTCTACTGCCTCCTCTTCCTCATGCCGGGGCAGGGATGCAGACACAGTAACTGACGGACTGGTAAGCGAGGAAACAACAAAAGACTTTCTTGGGGGTGTTCAAGTGACCCAGATCTTGCCTTCATAAAAACAGGAAGTGGCGCCATATTGAGTGCATGCAGGAGGCATAGAGCTAAGAAATGTGTTAGAGGGATTCACGGATCTGAACTTCCATTGACACATTGAAACGCTCCACTGAAGAGAAGACCCCCTCGGGAATTTGGAACTCAGCATGACAAAGCGATGCCTTAAGAGTGTTCATGACTGTTCCAGCATTTTCGGGGCAGCTGGAGACTATGGTAGGAAGCCGCCTTATAGAGAGTCAGACTATTGGCGAATATATCTCAGTGTTGTTGACACGGAATGGCAACAGCTCTCAGAGTTTCATGAACCTGGGAACTTCTGCATCAAAGGGGTGTGATTTATCATTGAGCTATGACTTCTCCATACACTTCTCCCGTGTCACCCCTTAAACTGTCCCCTTTCTAAGCTAAAGGGCCCCGATGTTCTAGTCACACTGCATTAGAAAAATGATCTTCCCATAAGGCAGAAAGTTCAACCACCACCCTATCAACGATTGCCATACTTCCATTATTTCCCCTGACCACTGGACGAACTACCCAAAATCATGGCTTGTTAAACACCGCTGGAGATAGCCGCCGGTGCCCCAAACCACTTAAAACGACACCCACCAAACTACTCTATCGCTCTTGTCTTCCCTGTTATTTCGCTGCTTAAGCGACTCAATAAACATGTGATTTTCTGCTTCTCTGCTTAGAACATAAGCCCGGAGACAGAACAAAGGCTATAAAGAGCCTGCAAGCTATAAACAACTCCAGAAGCACAGTAAGCCATAAACAACTTCGTACAGACGGCTGGGTTTATTTTGCAGCTGAGGATGGGGAAGGCAGCATTTGTGAGGGACAAACTTCCTTTCTTCCTTTCCGTGTGAAGCCCAAAACCTCTGAAAGTGCTCCATTGCAGATTCTGGCTAGCTAGCTGAGAAGATGTATCTAACCTCCAAATGTATCCCACCTCCTTCGGGAAAACATCCTCAGTGATTGCGATAGCTGTAGCCAAGCGACAGCAGCCGCTGGGTTTGTTTGGCCCGAAATGGTGTTGATGTCCCCAAGGCTGTGGGCTAGGGCTGTGGGAGAAATTGTGCGTTGGTTTGCCTAAAAATGCAGGGACCCACACTTCCAGAAACAATACGCAAAGCAAAATGCAGCCGTCCTTCGAAAGTCACACTCCTCCTGATTTCGCGATGCAGTTCTCCAGTTAAAAATGGGCACAATAAGGGGACGTGTACATGAAAATGTATGTTGCTGTTGTAATTGTGGTTTGCACCCATCACCTTTTCCTCTGACAGGGACTCGAGGTGGCAGCTAAATACGAACAACTAAATACATAGGAATAATTTAAGAAAAAATTAAAAAAGAATAAAAGATTTATAGAATTACAACTATACATCAATATAAAATATCTATTAAAACACACACAGTTAAAAACAGCACGGCACCAACTGTTCCATCAAAAGCGGTCTGTCCCCAAAAGCCGCTTGGGACAAGAAAGACTTCAGCTGCCAGCGGAAGGCCAGCAAGGAGGGAGCCAGTCGGGTTCTTTTGGAAGGGAGTTTCCATACCTTCTGCGACGAACCCCCACCTCTCAATTACTAAAATCGTGTCCAAAAGAGTACAGGGGTGAAACCAACCCCCCTCCAACTCTGTTCGCCTCAAAACAAACCCCTTTTACTTCCAGGGCTTAATAGTAATGAGAGTCTTTTCCCAGCTTTCGTGGCCTGGTATCCTTCACTACTCTGGGTTACTTAAATGAACAACCTCTTGCCTACAGTAAAGGGCCTCCCTCAGCTCGGATCCCCACTGTCTCGATTTGCCTCACCACTCTGGCAACTTCGTGGCACTCTAGGTTTTCACCATCTAACGCTTTTCTGTGTGACTCTAGGACACAAACTATCACCTCCCTTTCCTCAGGTAAGTTTTGCCCTTTCTTGAGTCCACACCTCTGTGAGATTTGATACCCTGCTGGACCAATAATGACGATTCCTCCTTGGCACCAAAAAGAACTGAACTTTATTTTCTTGAGAACATAGTTGTTTTAAAGATTCATGCATTCACAATCTTAGTTGCGGTAATACAGAAACATCTTTCGATCTATAGTTTCATGTTAAACTAATCCTAACCTAAACCACCACTATCCTGGCCCCACACCCTTCTTCTTCCCTGTCTCCACACACACCCTCCCTCTTCTCCACTGCCAAAACGGCTGTTTCCTCCTTTTAAACCGGGGACCATCCCGCCCCCAAAGGATGAGCTGTCAGTCAAGATGAAGGTGGATTAACTCCTTCTGAGCCGAGAGGTAATAACTCCTCCACCCTAGGGCCAATCCGTCACACCTTCCATCTTTTTCTAAATAAAATCTGGGATACTGTCAGGATGCTGTCAGCAGCTCCCAGCTGATTGCCCAGGAAAGTATAAAGACAAGGAAAGGTTTCTTGCTGTCCTTTTTATTTCAATATTTACGAGAGAGGCTCTAGAACCCAGCCTCTTGGATAACGGCGTTGTCCCGAGTGAATCTCCATGCCCCTTTCTCTCCCGCTTCCTCATTTGCCATCCTCATCATCTCCTCTATGAGTGCCACTAAGTGCCCTCTGTCTTTGAGCTCTTTGCTCTTCTACTTTTTTTAAAAAAATAATTTTTATTCATTTTATAAGAAACAAATAAAACAATACCATTAAAACACTACAAACAAAACAACAATACAACTACACAACAAACCAAACAAAACAAAACCAAACACAACATACATTTTTCTTAATTTCAACTAACTTCTCTATCATCTTGGGGTGACTTCCCTCGGACTCTTCCTTCTGAATTTCATTGTTTTACACCTTTGGCAGTTTAATCAACATTGTCTATTAACCTGATGTAATTTTAAAAAAATCATTGTCAATTATTCTTTTACAAAATTCTACATTTATCTTTCTCAGCTCCTACCCCCTAGTTTAGCACTTACAACCTATAGTTACTTTTCTAAGGGAATATTTTAATATATATTACAAAATTTATTCAAGTAATCTTTAGATTTCTTCCAATCTTCTTCCACTGTCTCTTCCTCCAGGTCACGTATCCTCCCAGTCATTTCGGCGAGTTCCATAAATTTGCTCTCCTACTTTTAATGCTTGCCGTTTTCTGGGAGATGGAGGGTCTGGGATGCTTTCTAATGACAAGGTGTGAGCTGGGTGTTGTTCAGGTTCTTCCATGATTTCACAGCTTTCCCCCTCACCTGCCTCTGAGCTGTGACCTCCCTCAACCCCCTGTTGTAAATCTATACTTTCTTCCATCTTCCTCCTCCCTGGAAGGGTCAGGATGGGGAGGCGGTCTCCACCACTCCTCCTCTTCTGCCCAGCCCCTCTTCTGCCCATACCCCCCATGATGCCCCCTGCCCTCACTGCTCACCCTCCCCATGCATCACTCACCCTCCCTGCCCTCCCCACCTGCTTGTGCCACTCACCCTCTCTGCCCTCTCCCTTGCCTGCCTATGCCACCTGCCCTCAATCACGGCACTCCCCCCTGGCACTCTGGCAACCAGCAGAATTGCTCCAAAGTGTTGGACCAGAATGCACTTTGGCATGAAGCCACTGATGATCACCAGAGTGAACATCTTTGAGTCCAGCGCTGGACCAAAAATGGGACATTCCAGGATTGAAACAGAAGCTGGGATTGGTTTCCATGATCTGGGATATCCCGCTTAACAGGGGATATTTGCCTGATCTTAGTTCCAGTGTTGCCTGGGAGCAGCTACCACAGAGACCAGAAGCCAAACATGGTCTAGCAGGCTATTTCCGGCACACTTCTGGGTCAGAGGAGCACTGGAAATAGCTTGTGCACATGCGCAAGCGTTATCCGGTGCACATCCGGGTCGGAGGAGGCCTGTGCACAGAAGTGGGTAGCCGCGCCACGCTGCGCTGGTAAGAGTGGGTGGCGGGGGTCGCCGGGGGCCAGATAAATGACTCCTGTATGCTGTATCCGGTCGTAGTTTGGAGACCTCTGGCCTTATGTGATTACAGATTACACAGCGAGCGGCAGCTCCACTTTAGTCTGCATTAGTTCAGAATTCACCTCGAGGGATTTCCCAGTTCTAAATGCCACAAAGCAAGGGGAGGAAGACACAAAACAACACCATGGAGTCAACTCTGAGGGAGGTCTGGAGAAGAAAGGAATGGGTCCAGCTCTTACTCCGGCACCCTCTGTGTAGGAATTTGAACCTGCAACCACCCATCAGTACTAGAGAGGATGAGCACTACTAACAACAACAACTCTAAAACTATACAAGCAAATATTTGGTGTGTTGTGGGTGTGTTGTGAGGGTTGTGTGATTTTGTGAAATCTTCCCCCCAACAGTCACTTCCAGCTGGAGAGATCTGGCAAATTACTTTTGGTTCCTGCTCGACTTAGCTCTTTTTAATAAACAAACAAATAAATAAATGGCTGAACTTCTGCCCTCTGTCAGTCTCAGCTCCATCTTGTTAGGTTGTACGTGATTTTGCGGGTGGGGTGGGGTGGGGCTTTTCCACAGGCTCTGGCTGTGAGCAACAAAAGTGAGAAAAATGCAGAAAATGTGTCTCTTGTCAATCTCCACACGAGATGGCAACACTGCCAGCAAATTAGTGATTCTGGGCCATGGTTTCTGTTCCAAATCAAGTGTCCACCTACACCATCGTGGGCAGTGATGTCCTTGGGGAATGGTGTTTTGTGTACTTGTGCATCATTGCCAAGTGGCATGCTAAGCATGAGAATTAGTAGGAAAGCTTTGCAATCCATCTACTCACAGCCATCGTCCTGCCAACAACATTTTGCTCCAGTTAGGGAGACTCCACCTCAGGTCTGGTTAAGCTACTAACCTCCTAGACAGGAATATGGAAATGCAGGTCATGTCTAGGGAAGGAGTTTCCTCGTAGAATCAAACAGATGGGGAGACACTCTGCAGCAACCCCTATTCTTAGCACCCAGTATGGCGGAACTGGTTGCAATGCCCTAAATCCACTTCTGATCTAGTCCAACCTGCTGCTTGAGGAAGGTAGTCTAGAGCTGGACCAACCGCAACAGAGATCTTGCCACCCCTCTGGACAATTGACTCCATTGCCAACCAGCTATTACTGTTAAAATGTTCCCCCTAATGTTCAGCCTGCTCCATGATCACTGCAGATGGTGACAGCAGTCATGAAATTAAAAGACGCCTGCTTCTTGGGAGAAAAGCAATGACAAACCTAGACAGCATCTTAAAAAGCAGAGACATGCCGACAAAGGTCCGTATAGTTAAAGCTATGGTTTTCCCAGTAGTAATGTATGGAAGTGAGAGCTGGACCATAAAGAAGACTGATCGCCGAAGAATTGATGCTTTTGAATTATGGTGCTGGAGGAGACTCTTGAGAGTCCCATGGACTGCAAAAAGATCAAACTTATCCATCCTTAAAGAAATCAGCCCTGAGTGCTCACTGGAAGGACAGATCCTGAAGCTGAGGCTCCAATACTTTGGCCACCTCATGAGAAGAGAAGACTCCCTGGAAAAGACCCTGATGTTGGGAAAGATGGAAGGCACAAGGAGAAGGGGACGACAGAGGACGAGATGGTTGGACAGTGTTCTCGAAGCTACCAACATGAGTCTGACCAAACTGCGGGAGGCAGTGGAAGACAGGAGTGCCTGGCGTGCTCTGGTCCATGGGGTCACGAAGAGTCAGACATGACTAAACAACTAAACAACAACAAAAATGTTCAACTAAAATCTTCCCTTCTCTCCCTTAAAAATCTCTTAGATCAGGCACGTCCCTCCAGATAGGGATGGGGCAGAAATTTAGTTTGCCCCACATGTGGGGGTGTTCAGGATAATAGGCAAGGAATTATTTGTTAAGCATTAGCCTTCCTTCGCTCACTCTAGTGAGTGATGTAACAGAGCAAATCCCTTCTTTACTCACAGAGGCTAGTTGATTAGATTTGTTTGAATCTTTACAAGATGACCAATCCAATCTGGCTTTCCCCGATGGATTACTTCTGGTGTCCCCTTTTCTCGCTCTTAAAATACAATAAAGACCCACGAGTTTGTCTTTAAAAGCATAACAAAAGGTTTACTCACAGGTTGTTCACAGTACACATCCTAGAAGGCAGGCTTTAAACTTCAGGTTACAAAGATATAATGTGGGTCACACCCTTTGTGAGGATGGGCCTGGGTGCTGCTGGCTGAGAGCCAGAGACTTAACTGAGCTGAATCGAACAGAGATGAAATCGAACAGAAGGAGACAAAATGGTTGTGTGACTCTCCCTTTTATAGAGTCACACTCATTTGCTGAGTCATTTACAAGAGGAACAGGGAGTTACACATCCCCCTGTCTCTGTCCGCTCGAGGAAGTAAAGCAAGTTTTAATTGAGTCTACTGATACAACACATCCCACACCACATTGGAAAACACAACTGAATTCACATTCCCTGGAGCAATAGGCAAGTCCCGATATGATTGGAAATTCACCCTTCTCTGAATTTTATGATGCAGTTCTCCAGCCAGAAAGCTGTGCTCACAAATGCGTGTCTTTGTTGTCTTTTATAGAATAGAACTGGGGAGCTGGAAGGAACCCCCAAAATCAACTCTATAAATCTATGATTCTATGTTGAGATTCCTGTATTTGCAGGGGGTTGGACTAGATGACACTTGGGGTCCCTCCAGCTCTACAGTTCTTGTTTTGTCGTTTAGTCATTTAGTCATGTCCAGCTCTTCGTGGAGCTGGACCATAAAGAAGGCTGATCGCCGAAGAATTGATGCTTTTGAATTATGGTGCTGGAGGAGACTCTTGAGAGTCCCATGGACTGCAAAAAGATCAAACTTATCCATCCTTAAAGAAATCAGCCCTGAGTGCTCACTGGAAGGACAGATCCTGAAGTTGAGGCTCCAATACTTTGGCCACCTCATGAGAAGAGAAGACTCCCTGGAAAAGACCCTGATGTTGGGAAAGATGGAGGGCACAAGGAGAAGGGGACGACAGAGGATGAGATGGTTGGACAGTGTTCTCGAAGCGACTGGCATGAGTTTGGCCAAACTGCGGGAGGCAGTGAAGGATAGGCGTGCCTGGCGTGCTCTGGTCCATGGGGTCACGAAGAGTCGGACATGACTGAACGACTGAACAACAACAACAACAAGTCTTCATGACCCCATGGACCAGAGCACGCCAGGCACTCCTGTCTTCCACTGCCTCCTGCAGTTTGGTCAGACTCATGTTGGTAGCTTCTATAGTTCTAGTATCCTATTATTCTTTATCTGAAGAACATTATAATCACCATTAATATCTTAGGGAGGGTTGTAAAAGGGTCAGAAAGCAGGAAACTAACTCACATGAGACTCTTGATCTCGGGGTTGTGGGTTCGAGCCCCAAATTGGGCATAAGATTCCTTCATTGCGGAGGGGGGGGGAGTCCTTCCAACTCTGCAATTCTATCATTCTATCCCTCCACCCCAGTCTCTCCTTTTCCAGCTAAGCATCCTTTCTCAATGGGACCTGTTTCCCACATGCCTGACCATTGCCACTGATCTCCCCTGATTTAAATAAGAACTGATTTTGATACAGATGCATCCTCCTTAAAATGGCATCGAAGCAAAATGGTTCTCACCAGATGTGGGGGAAACAACCTCCATGGCCAGTAAGCCTGCCCTCTGTTCAACCTATCCATGTCTCCCAAATGTCCAAAAGGGTGACCACTACACCATCACCACTGCCACTGCAAACAGGGGTGTACATCTGCAATAGCTGCATGCTGATTTGAGGAACGACATTGCCAACTTTGAAATCCATGTGTGCATTTGGAAAAGAAACTCTGGCTGCAGGTATTTCATAGTCTCCTAGAGTTAGAAGAGACCACAAGGGCCATCCAGTCCAACCTCCTGCCAAGCAGGAAACACCATCAAAGCATATATGACATCCTTTTATATATTTGAACATGGCTATCATATCACCCCTTAACCTTCTCTTCTCCAGGCTAAACATACCCAGCTCCCTAAGCCGTTCCTCATAAGGCATCGTTTCCAGGCCTTTGACCATTTTGGTTGCCCTCCTCTGGACACGTTCCAGCTTGTCAGTATCCTTCTTGAACTGTGGTGCCCAGAACTGGACACAGTATTCCAGGAGAGATTTGATATCAAACTACCCTCTTCAAGAATAGGAAGTCTAAAATTCAAGGTGTGGGATGCCTGGTCCGCTCTGGTCACTCACTGGATCCTTCCATTTGACTCTCCGCATAGATAGATTGAGGCAAGCGAAAGGTGAGAGGGAAAGAAGCTTTTTGAAGCCGTATTCGTGTCACTCGCTCGCAAGCAGATAAAGTTTGCTGTTGTTAAAATTATTTGGAAGTCTGTCGTAATGGAGAAGACCGGGCGGGGTGAGGGGAAAGGAAAAACCCACATCAACATGCAGAACTGTTCATCATTCATTTCAGCATTTCCCAGGCAGCCTCTAATAAATCGTCTGGTCAGCAAGCGTGACATGAAAGTGCCAGAAAATATGATGGGAAGTCAGCAAAGTACAGCAGAGTGTGTGGGATTCTTTTTTTGGGGGGGAGGGGGGAAACAACCCGTGTCACCCCAGTTTTGAAGACAGATCCTCAATATGTACATAATTCAGATTGTGCTTTGCAGAGATGGAAAAACAACAACAACAACCCAGGAAAGATTTATGGATTGGACTCGGAGGCAGAATTCATATCAGAGTGCTAGGAGTACACATTTATTTAGGCGTAGCTATGTCAGAGATGGCTGCCCAAGGACAGGCAAAATACCTTGTGAAAAACAGGCTGGTGGCATCCGTTGAGCAGGCAGAAATCACACAGGTAAAAGCAGTAGATTGGGAACACAGCAGCCAGGGCCGTCTTACCCATAGGCGCTAGGGGTGTGGGGCACCCGGGCACCGGGCTCTCAGGGGCGCCAGGCCGAGAGTCCGGGACGCGAGAGTTGAATCCGAGGAAGAGCCCGCCCATGGGTCAGAGTGGGGCGGCGGGCTCTTCTGCTGCGGGTGGCTCTCAACCCCACCCCCACCCTCCTGCCCAGTGTCTGACGGTGGTAATCATTGTCAAAGTCTTAAGGTGCTGCGGCGCAGCAGGACCAAAGCAAGCGGCCGCTCTGGGTCCCCGGACGGGCTTTTGTGAGCCACCCACAGAGGTTTTCCACAGCTGTGCAGCGGCCGCCAGCCTTAACTTTCCTCCTTCCCTTTCTCTGCCTCCCAAATTTTAGGCACCTTGCTGGAGACAGAGGGCAACATGTGAGCAAGGAGGGCAATGCAGGCAACAAAGAAATCGGCTCAGCGGAGTCCCTGGCCATTTTATTTGATTTGTAACCCCCTCTCTGTCGCTCCCCGCTGGTGGAATGCACTCCCCAGGGAAGCTCGCCTGGTGCCTTCGTTACATATCTTTTGGCACCAGGTGAAAACGTTTCTCTATAACCAGGCCTTCATAACATTAAATGGCTTTTTAAATGTGCTTGTGGGAGGGGGAGGGGTTATTAATTTGTTTTTATTTTTGTTATTTATTATTTTGTGTGGACTGCCCTATGATCTTCGGATGAAAGGCGGTATACAGACATAAATATAGATAGATAGATAGATGATATGGTAATGATGTTAGATAGATAGATACAGGTAGGTAGCCGTGTTGGTCTGCCATAATCAAAACAAAATTAAAAATTAAAAAATTCCTTCCAGCAGCACCTTAGAGACCAACTAAGTTTGTTCTTGGTATGAAGTTTCGTGTGCATGCACACTTCTTCAGAAGATAGATAGATAGATGATAGATATAGATAGAGATGATAGATAGATGATAGATCATAGATTCATAGAGTTGGAAGAGACCCCAAGGGCCATCCAGTCCAACCCCCTGCCAAGCAGGAAACACCATCAAAGCATTCCTGACAGATGGCTGTCAAGCCTCTGCTTAAAGACCTCCAAAGAAGGAGACTCCACCACACTCCTTGGTAGCAAATTCCACTGCCGAACAGCTCTCACTGTCAGGATAGATAGATAGATAGATAGATAGATAGATAGATAGATAGATAGATAGATATAGATAGATGATAGATATAGATAGAGATAGATAGATAGATAGATAGATAGATAGAGATATAGATAGATAGATGATAGAGATACCTGTTGATAGATAGATAGATGATAGATAGATAGATAGATATAGACGTAGGTTGGCAAAGGTTCAGAAAAGGGCCACAAAAATTATAAAGGAGATGGTGCAACTCAACTAAAAAGAAAGCTTGCACAGTTTGGGACTTCTAAATTTGGACAACAGTTGAGTAAGAGGAGAAATGAAGTTATGCCTGGCATGGAGAAACCAGGTGGAGAAAAGTTTTCCTGCTTCATAACGCTAGAACTCAAGGTTATCCAATGAAGCTGAGTGTTGGGAGTTTCAGGACAGATAAAAGAAAACCCTTCTCTGCTCAGCTGTAGTTAAACCATGGAACTCGCCACCACAAGAAGCAGTGATGGGCACCAACCTAGATGGTTTCAAAACAGGATTAGGCAAATACATGGAAGAGTGGTGATATCAATGGCTACTAGTCATGATGGCTATGCTCTGATGGGATGTTTGACCAGATGGGGCACTGGCCTGATCCACCAGGCCCTTTCTTATATTCTTAGCTTCCTTCACTTTCGAGGACAGTGTTTATTAAACTCAAGAATTGGTACTAACACCCTCTAACAGGTGCTTGGGACATGTTTTTTTTGGTGAAACATGCTAAACACAACAGAATCAATCCTGCTAATGGGAGGAAATACCAAAACAGAGCTCCAGAGACTGATCACACAACATTTCAAACTGAGAAGGAAAGAGTTTCTGTTTCTGTGATGTATGATTTGTTTTCACATGCAATGCTAAATTGCTAAATATTTGTCTAATGGGGGCATCTCCACTCACTGAACACCTTTCAAGTTATCCAGTTAGTCAGTGTCTGCCTCTTGAAAGTCAGGCTTGCTCCCCAGGTACTTAAAGCAGTTAGAGAAGATGAGGGAGAGAGAGAGAGAGAGAGAGAGAGAGAGAGAGAGAGAGAGAGAGAGAGAGAGAGAGAGAGTGTTTTCCAGGTTTTGACTCAGTACAATAAAACAACAACTAACAAAACGGCATATTTAAGAAATGGAAATGAAGAGTGTGTGTTGCATAATTACACTAAAGATGACAAGATTGTTGCGCTCAGGAAAAATGCCTGGAGGCGATTTCTCAAAAGTAGTTTAAGGTGATTTAAAGAATGTTTAAACATCGTGCCGAAGCATCTGTGATTACAAGCAAAGGAAACAGAAAGTTTCTCTTTTTGCGTTGCTGGATAGTTTCAGAATATGTTGCATTGGGGGAAAGTTCCAAGGGCAGGTAACTTGCAGCAGCTATGGATTATTCTGGATGGTGGAGACGGGAGTAAATTGCAGACAAAGGCCAGTGATGGGTGGGGGAATCTAACACTTTCTATTTTACGTTGAGCTTCCAGATGGGTGTTCATATCCACCCTCCAGAACTGTAGAAGGGAAGGAACAGAGTGCTCAAGGGAACATATGGTAGTGTTCCATTTAAAATGGTAAGGATTTCATAACTACCTTGTTGGATCAGCTTCTGTCTCAAGGGTGTGTGTGTGTGTGTGTGTGTGTGTGTGTGTGTGTGTGTTAAGTATTAGGGCTGCCAGGTCAAAAGCATCCTAGACCCTGAGATTTCAGGGCTCAAACCCCAGACCTAGGAATAGGTCAGGGTGATGTCACAGAGTTAGGTCCTGGAGACGGAGGTTAATTGGGAGAGGGGAGTAGAAAAGGACAGTCAAAATCCAATTACATCTTTAATCTCTGTATTTATATTGTTTTGTAATATACTACTAAAAATAAAAAGGGGTACCCTGTTTACAACAGTGGCTAGTCAGCTGCATCTTGCAAGCTCAGAAGCAAAGGTATTGCTGGCGATTCTTGTTCTTACTTTCTACCTCAAGGTATGTAGAGATAGGTAAAGGTAAAGGTAAAGGGACCCCTGACCATTAGGTCCAGTCACAGACAACTCTAGGGTTGTGGCGCTCATCTCGCTTAACTGGCTGAGGGAGCTGGTGTACAGCTTCCGGGTCATGTGGCCAGCATGACTAAGCCACTTCTGGTGAACCAGAGCAGCGCACGGAAATGCCGTTTACCTTCCCGCCAGAGCGGTACCTATTTATCTACTTGCACTTTGACGTGCTTTCAAACTGCTAGGTGGGCAGGAGCTGGGACTGAGCAACGGGAGCTCACCCCGTCAGGGATTTGAACCGCCGACCTTCTGATCAGCAAGCCCTAGGCTCTGTGGTTTAACCCACAGTGATAGACTTATAAATAAATATAAATATAAATAAATATGTCTGAAGAGTGGTCACTGCCCACTTTTTTATGGTTGCTGTCACCCTCCCCACAAAGAATGTCCCATGGAATGGGACATTTTGGGAGGAAAAAAAATAAGAAGAGACTGCTGAACAGGCCAGTTGGCTATCTAAGCCCCACATCCCATTCTCACAGTGGCCAAACAGATGCCTGTGGGGAACCTGCAAGCAGGATTCAAGCACAAGAGAAACTCTCCCATTGTGTGGCTTCCAGCAACTGGTATTTGGAAGCATCGCTGCCTCCAACTCTGGAGGGAGAACATTGGCATGTAGTCATCAAAAGCCTTCTCCTCCTCCATGAATTTGTCCAATCCTCTTTTAAAGCTACCAAGGCAGGTTACTATCATTGCCTCCTGCAGGAATGAGTTCCATAGTTTTAGGCAGCTATAATCTACTCAGAGGTAGGTACTGTGGTCTAAACCACTGAGCCTCTTGGGCTTGCCGATCGGAAGGTCAGTTCGAATCCCCACAACAGAATGAGCTCCCGTTGCTCTGTCCCAGCTCCTGCCAACCTAGCAGTTCGAAAGCACACCAGTGCAAGTAGATAAATAGGTACTGCTGCAGCGGGAAGCTAAACGGTGTTTCCATGTGCTCTGGTTTCCGTCAAGGTGTTCTATTGTACCAGAAGCGGTTTAGTCCTGCTGGCCACATGACCCAGAAAACTGTCTGTGGACAAACGGCGGCTCCCTCAGCCTGAAAGTGAAATGAGCACCTCAACCCCATTGTTGTTGTTTAGTCGTTTAGTTGTGTTCGACTCTTCATGACCCCATGGACCAGAGCACGCCAGGCACTCCTGTCTTCCACTGCCTCCCTGCAGTTTGGTCAGACTCATGTTGGTAGCTTCGAGAACACTGTCCAACCATCTCGTCCTCTGTCATCCCCTTCTCCTTGTGCCCTCCATCTTTCCCAACATCAGGGTCTTTTCCAGGGAGTCTTCTCTTCTCATGAGGTGGCCAAAGTATTGGAGCCTCAGCTTCAGGATCTGTCCTTCCAGTGAGCACTCAGGGCTGATTTCCTTCAGAATGGATAGGTTTGATCTTGCAGTCCATGGGACTTTCAAGAGTCTCCTCTAGCACCATCATTCAAAAGCATCAATTCTTCGACGATCAGTCTTCTTTATGGTCCAGCTCTCACTATGGAGTTATTTGTCCCCACAATTTTGTGGCATAGGAATTAAGCTGAAAAATCAGTGTGGGGTGAGGATGGGGGAGAATCTCAGACCAGTCCCAGAATGCCTGAGCTGTGTGGGTTGAGTGTCAGTTCTTGGATTAAAGTTATGTGTATTGTTTACTAAATTTGTATATTGTCCTTTGTCTGAAGATGACCCAGCGGTTCACATCATGAAACTAGAAAATGAGAACACAAAAGACACAATAAAACAAAAACAAACCAATAATCCCAGCTCCCACAAATACATACTCTCCCACAAACCCAGCTGCAGACAAGGTTCCTTGCATATGATGTGTCTTGTCTCTTGGGTCTGTGTGCAAAAGGCTGTCATTTATGGTGTAGTCCAAGTCAACTGAGGATGCTTTGCTCCCTGCTGAGGCGTGAATTGTTGTACCTACACATTTCAGAGGGAAGTTTTACTTTAGGGGCCTTGTCCTTGTGCTGGACTCTTGTCTGCTGCCAATTTTATCCCCCACGGTGGCATTTCACTCCCCAGGGGGTTGAGCAAGCAATTAAGGGAATAGCATGCCTCCAGAAAGGGCTGGAACTTAATAGCCAGCCTGGCATCTAAGGTACATTTCTCACCCCCACCCCAGTCCTCGCTTCTTGAACTAGGTTGAAATTAAAAACGCATTAAGGAGCAATGGAAAGTGACATTTCAAAAAGCGGTTCTGTCAAGAGATAGGATGGAGGATGCTAAAAGAATCCTTTGAGGCCATGTGGAGAGCCTGACCTGAAAGTCTTCATAGCTCAGGTTACATCAAGGTAAGTCAGTTTGCTGCCTGGGTAGGACATAGTCACTATGGAATCATGGAATTGTAGAATGAAAACTAAAGAACTGCACAGAACAGAAAGAGACCAAATGTTGGAAGGAAGGTATCCAGCACCTCTTGTCCCAATACCAATAAGACAATTTTTTCAGGTGACTATGAAGATGGACAAGAGGCACTTAAGAGATTGTCTCTTTAGGTCCGATGCAGAAAGGGATCTAGCCATGATGGCTTCTACCAAGAGTTTGCCATGGTTCCCACTTATTAAAACGGAGCCTACCCGGGCCAGTTACCTGTCAAAGCTCCCACTTGCCGTGCTTAGAATTGCTTTCACAGAATTATGATTCCAGTTGATGCTGTGAGGGATCCTTATTCCCGATCCCTCCCTTTCGATGCTTCCCCAACTGTGTCTCTCCCTAGGTTTCACTGACGACTAGAATGAATCCTAAAGTGTTCATATGGGAGATGTCTCTGGGGTACCTCAGTGCTTCACGTTCGAAAACCTCTTGCCACCTATGGGATCTCCCTCCCCGGGTTCCCAACTACTGCAGTTTGCCTCACCTTTTTGGCAACTGCGTGGCACCTTTGGCTTCACTGCCCAGCCCTCTGTATGACAGGAGAATAAGCAAACCGTTTCCTCTTCCACAGGAAAACTTTGTTCTCTCCTCTTAGTCACACCTCTTAAGGCACTGATACACTGCCAGAGTCAACGAACGTTGAAACACATTTAACTTTATTAGGTAACTTGAAAACATGGATGTCCAGGGTTAATTCTATCGAAAATTCTTTCCAGTAGCACCTTAGAGACCAACTGAGTTTGTTCTTGGTATGAGCTTTCGTGTGCATGCACACTTCTTCAGATACACTGAAACAGAAGTCACCAGATCCTTAAATATAGTGAGGGAGTGGGGAGGGGTATTACTCAGAAGGGTGGTGGGAATGGGTGATCAGCTGATAGGTGTGGAAAACCTGTTGACGACTCTTAACGGCTGCAATTAGTCTTGCAGGGAAAGGCAAGGGGTGAGATGGCTAAAGATAGCTTTGTTATGTATAATGAGATAAGAATCCAATGTCTTTGTTCAGACCAGGCTTCTCCATAGTTTTAAGTTTGGTGATAAGTTGCAATTCAGCCACTTCTCTTTCCAGTCTATTTCTGAAATTTCTTTGTATTAAGACAGCTACTTTGAGATCTTTTATAGAATGTCCTGGGAGATTGAAGTGTTCTCCTACTGGTTTCTCTGTCTTGTGATTCCTGATATCAGATTTATGTCCATTTATCCTTTGGCGTAGGGTTTGGCCTGTTTGTCCAATATAGAGAGCTGAAGGGCACTGTTGGCATTTGATTGCATACACAATGTTGGAAGATGAGCAATTAAATAGTCCTGAGATGGTATGTTTGATGTTGTTGGGGCCAGTAATGGTGTTGTCTGGGTTTATGTGGCAGCAAAGTTGGCATCTGGGTTTATTGCAGGCTCTGGTACCAGTGTCCAGACTCTGTTCTGAAACCATATGCCATCAGTGCTCCCAGCTACGTACGTGACACCACAGATTTTCTGAGAAAAATACAATCTTTGAATAACCTTCCTAACAATACTATTCTAGTCACTATGGATGTGGAATCTCTGTATACCATCATCAGAGATCTACAACCTCTCCTAGACAATGACAGTTCTCTTTCTCAAGCTCTGGGAGGAAGACCCTTCATCGCCTACAGACAGCCACCCAATCTCAAACAGCTCCTCACCCACAATAATACTACAACAGGACTCAACATGGACACTGGTACCAGAGCCTGCAATAAGCCCAGATGCCAACTTTATTTATTATTTTTACATTTATACTCCATCATTACTCCAAGGAACCCAAAACATGCATGAATAATTTTCTTCCTCCCCATTTTATCCTGACAACAACCCTGCGAGGTAGGTCAGGCTAAGAGACATTGACTGGCCCAAGGTAATACCGTGAGCTTCATGGTCAAGTCGGGATTTGAACCCTGGTCTCCCAGGTCTAAGTCTAGCACTCTAACCACTACACCATCACTGAGCCATGTTGGGGCTACCATTCCCATCATCCTGGTTTATTGGCTAGGCTGGTTGGGCCTGAAGGGATACCTGGAATTCCCCCTGGACCTCATGGGAAAACGCAGCCAGGTGGGTGCGGAATGAATGAATGAATGAATGAATGAATGAATGAATATTATTATTATTATTACATTTGAGTAGACTGTGGTCTAAACCACAGAGCCTAGGGCTTGCCGATCAGAAGGTCGGTGGTTTGAATCCCCGTGATGGGGTGAGCTCCCATTGCTCGGTCCCTGCTCCTGCCAACCTAGCAGTTTGAAAGCACGTCAAAGTGCAAGTAGATAAATAGGTACCACTCTGGCGGGAAGGTAAACGGCGTTTCCGTGCGCTGCTCTGGTTTGCCAGAAGCGGCTTGTCATGCTGGCCACATGACCCGGAAGCTGTCTGCGGACAAACGCCAGCTCCCTTGGCCTATAGAGCGAGATGAGCGCCGCAACCCCAGAGTTGTCTGAGACTGGACCTAATGGTCAGGGGTCCCTTTACCTTTACCTAGACACGTATAGCATCACAGTGTCAAAAAGACTATTGTCCCAGGAACTCTGAAGTCTCTCGAGCAGACAGGTGTTTTAGCAGACATTTCGGAGAGATTAGGAGAACCGCAATATGTGTTGCCGGTTATTATGCCAAGGCCCATGAGCGCCTCACTGGGAATTAATGGGCTGAACCTCATTTATGTCTCCTTTCTCCCCTTTGCCCTTATGTTAAACTGTTTCCCTGCCATGAAATTATTCATGCTCCTTCCATCTTGCCATCTCACGGGTTTGCAGCGGCGGGAAGAAAAAAGAAAGCCTCTCGAGAAAAGCCGCCGTCAGCACACCTGCAGCTCGGATGATGACCTGCACTTTCTTCCAGGGTGAACTCTGAAGATCATTCAACTCTGGTTGTTGGTGAAAGGAAGGAAGAAGAAAGACTTGAGGCTGTTTAATGCTTTAGATCTTGCCCGAGCTGCAAACTAAGAACATAAGGAGGAGGGGAGAGCTCTTGGAGGCTACAAGCCATGATGCCTACACTCTACCTCCACAGTTTAAAACAGCAATGCTTCTGAATTCCAGCTAGAATGCTGTAGTTGCAAGGGACACCAAGGGTCATCTGCTGTGGCTCAACCCCCTGCAATGCAAGAATCACAACAAAAGCATGTGGCCTTCCACCCTCTGCTTAAAACCTCCAATGAAGAAGAAGAGTTTGGATTTGATATCCCGCTTTTCCACTACCCGAAGGAGTCTCAAAGCTGCTAACATTCTCCTTTCCCTTCTTCCCCCCACAACAAACACTCTGGGAGGCGAGTGGGGCTGAGAGACTTGAGAGAAGTGTGAATAGCCCAAGGTCACCCAGCAGCAGCATGTGGAGGAGCGGGGACGCGAACCCGGTTCACCAGATTACGAGTCCACCGCTCTTAACCACTACACCACACAGGTGTCCACAACATTCTGAGGTCATCCACCCTACTGTCGCATGGAAGATGATAATAAACATTTATTAAAACGGTCTCAGACCAGCTCCAGCTTATACAACAAATCACATAGCAAAACATAAGAGGGATACAAAGAGCATTACAGTGCAAGTAAAACAGCAATTAAGATTACATGTTGGCATGCCCCCACTGGTTGCCGTTAAAAGGGTCAGCCATTAAGAAGCTCTTGTTTCCTACGTCTAATGGCAGATACACAAAATTTGGCTACATTGATCCTGATTTCGGGGTCCTTGTCATCTACCAAGGCTCTAAGACATTGGGATTCAGGTTTGTTCTTGAACTTTTGTAGGACCAGTGTAATGAAGGTCAACCGTAAGTCCTCATAGAAACTACAGTGTAACAACACATGTAAATTTGTTTCAACTTCCAGTGAGCCACATGGGCAGACTCGTGCCACATAAGGTTTACCCTCATATCTGCCTTGTAACAGGGCAGAGGGTAGCACATTAAATCTGGCAAGGGTGAAGGAGTGTCTATACTTAGATGTTTGCAATTTTGACAGATAGTTTGCAGGAGAGAACCCTCTTCCATAATGGAAGATGAGCAAGCTTGTTTTCTCCTGCTCCAGAGGGAAGGATTCGAACCAATGGATTCAAGTTACAAGAAAGGAGATTCCGACTCAACATCAGGAAGAACTTTCTGACAGTAAGCGCTGTTCAACAGAGGAACAGTCTCTTTTGGGAGGTGGTGGTCTGTCGTTCCTTGGAGGTTTCTAAGCAGAGGTTGGATGGCCAACTGTCAGGGATGATTTAGTTGAGATTCCTGCATTCCAGGGGGTTGGTCGAGATGCCCCTTGGGTTCCCTTCCAATTCTATGATTCTATGAAAATGACATGGGATTATCCCCTCAGTTGCAAGGGGTTTTGCCTCCCTCTCATAGAATCATAGAATCCTAGAGTTGGAAGAGACCACAAGGGCCATCCAGTCCAACCCCCTGCCAAGCAGGAAACACCATCAAAGCATTCCTGACAGATGGCTGTCAAAAGACCTCCAAAGAAGGAGACTCCACCACACTCCTTGGCAGCAAATTCCACTGTCGACAGCTCTACTGTCAGGAAGTTCTTCCTAATGTTTAGGTGGAATCTTCTTTCTTGTAGTTTGAATCCATTGCCCCGTGTCCGCTTCTCTGGAGCAGCAGAAAACAACCAAGCCCCGAGCCCCAATATTTCAGGGGAACATTCTCCCAGAATGACTTTCAGCTCAGCATTCTCTGCCATGCTGTGTGGTTGTCACAGACAGCTGTAGCTTTGCAGGGATCATGCACAGATGTTTAATTGCTTAGGGACCTCTCTTACGGGAGATCAGGAGCCAGCAAGGAGTCTCACTTTCCATGGCTCGTCTCTAACCCTTGCGTCACTTTCCTCCCCAATTTGTTCCCACGCCTCCTCATTTACACATCAGTTGTCTTGAGGAATAGACAAGGGCCCTGGGAGAAGGGGGGGCAGCGGGGAGAAGCTTCACTTAAAGTGAGATGATAAAATAATCACCTGGGAACAATATGACAGGCTTGGCAATTTGTTCCTGCCTACTGCTGTTATTATTTGTTATTACGAGAAATTACAGGGCAGTGTCTCGCAGCTTTTGGGAAGCGTGGCAAAAGTGATTGCTGGCAGCCTTTATGAGAACATTATTGCCCACTTCTCAAGCCTCTGCATCCCTCTCCCTCTCCCTCTCCTGGTTTATACAGTTATCCAGAAGAGAGCCGATGTAGCAGCAACCAGACTGAGCCAGAAAAACTCTGCTTTGTATCTTCCCATCAACACCAGGGCCAGTTCTATCAGGAGGCAGAAACTTGGGGGGGGGGGCAACAGCCACCACCTGAGATCTTTCTCTGTGAGCTGCCTGTCATGTCACCTGCCCTGCAGTCCCATAACTAGTTTGGCATCCTTGCATGAAATGGAGGCCGCTATCCCATTCTCAGAATTACAAGATTTTTTTTTTATAAGATTTTTTATTATTTTCCAATAGAACAAAGAAAAAAAACACTACATAAACACAAAAAAACACAATACATAATAAACAATGAACAATATAAAAACAATAACAATAACAGCAAACAAAGAAAATCAAATACAAACCTTAACCAACACCTATCTTTGTACTTTTCTTGTTTCTAGCTTCTCTACTAGGGGGACTTCCCCTGTTCCCTCCACTGCCTTCAACATCATATAAACGTTTTAAGTAGCTTTATATCTTTTTCCATTAACATTTACCATATTCCTTAATACTCTTTAGATTTACTTAATCTAATATACATCATATCTTATACTCACTATCTTAAAATACTCTTTTACAATTAAATCATTTACCACAAAAATTTCTTCTAGACAATTTTATCTAACATTAACCTGCTAAAGCCGATTCTTCTGATTAATTCTGCTCAAATATTCAAATATTCAGTTTTACACATTTAAGTAAATAGTCCTTAAATTTCTTCCAATCCTGCGACACCTTCTCCTCCCTCTGGTCTCGGATTCTAGCGGTCAGTTCAGCGAGTTCCATATAGTCCATTAACTTCATCTGCCATTCTTCCACTGTTGGGATCTCTTCACCCTTCCAAGTTCTTGCCAATAAAATTCTAGCCGCTGTTGTGGCATACATAAAAAATATTCTATCCTGACTGGGTATCTCTTCATTGGTCATGCTCAGAATTACAAGATGATTCAGCTGTCAGACAGGTCAGCTTACACATGTTACAAAAGTTGGGACGCGGGTGGCGCTGTGGTCTAAACCACACTTGGGCTTGCCAATTGGAAGGTCGGCGGTTTGAATCCCCATGACGGGGTGGGCTCCCATTGCTCTGTACCAGCTCCTGCCAACCTAGCAGTGCAAGTAGATAAATGGGTGGGAAGGTAAACAGCGTTTCTGTGCACTCTGGTTTCCACCACGGTGTTCCGTTGCACCAGAAGTGGTTTATTTCCGCTGGCCACATGACCCAGAAAGCTGTCTGTGGACAAACACCACCTCCCTTGGCCTGAAAACGAGATGAGTGCCACAACCCCATGGTCGCCTTGGACTAGAGTTAACCGTCCAGGGGTCCTTTACATTTTACAAAAATTGGGTGCCTTCTCCTCTCTCTGCCTGCCAAGCAGTGGCAAGAGGCCATGGGGTTCCAGGCACTCACCCAGAAGAACTGAGACATGGCAGAGACTGTCGTAGCTTTGAGAAATATGGTTTATTTGACTGTTTACACCTTCAGTCTGCATGGAGAGAGTCCAGATCTTGCAGCATGGTCATTTCAAGAAGGGATTGTTCCCCATTGCTGTGCAGCTCTGGCATCCAAAGCATCTCTCCCAGCCAGTCTTCAGCCAGTCTTCCCAAGATGGATCTCAGTCTTCTTTCCTCCTCCTTCCCAGAAAGCCTTGATAAAGACTCTCTTTTCCTGTCGCCTCAAACGCACACCCCATCACCTTGGCAACCTCTGTCTCCCCAGGCCAAAAGGTTCCTAGGCTGGTTTGCAGAAGCCAGCCGATGGACTCCTGGTCTGGCACAGTTCTTGAACTTTTATCCTTATCCTAATTAACTGAAATCCAACATTTATTAATTTCCAGGGTTTGGGCGCCCCCTGAAAATATCTATAACACATGGAAAAACCGAGCTGGCATCCTTTGCCACTGTTTGCTTAAATGTTCTGGGCCAACACATTGACTTCTGGTGTGGGGAGGCTAAGGGGAAAGATGTTGGTTTGATGTGTATGGTTTTGGTTGATTTGTTAATTAATGGGTCATAGCATTGCTTTGTTTAATATTTGAATATTTTTTTAAAAAAATGGATGTTATGTTATATGAAATTCAGGTAGGTAGCTGTGTTGGTCTGACCCAGTTGAAATAACAATAAAAATAAAAATTGCCCAGTAGCACCTTAGAGGGGACACGGGTGGCGCTGTGGGTTAAACCACAGAGCCTAGGGCTTGCTGATCAGAAGGTCAGTGGTTCAAATCCCCACGATGGGGTGAGCTCCGTTGTTCGGTCCCTGCTCCTGCCACCTAGCAGTTTGAAAGCACGTCAAAGTGCAAGTAGATAAATAGGTACCGCTCTGGTGGGAAGGTAAACGGCGTTTCCGTGCTGCTCTGGTTCGCCAGAAGCGGCTTAGTCATGCTGGCCACATGACCTGGAAGCTGTACGCCGGCTCCCTTGGCCAGTAACACGAGATGAGCGCCGCAACCCCAGAGTCAGAAAACGACTGGACCTAATGGTCAGGGATCACTTTACCTTTAGCACCTTAGAGACTAACTAAGTTTGTTCTGGATATAAGCTTTCGTGTGCATGCACACTTCTTCAGATACGTATCTGAATAATTGTGCATGCACACAAAAGCTTATACCCAGAACAAACTTAGCTGGTTTCTAAGGTGCTACTGGACAATTTTGTTTTTTCTAAAAAAATATTTCATTATATGAAATGTTAATATATTATAGGATTCCACCCGCCTTCCTCCCTTGTATATCGGCTCCCCCATGTAATTCACTTGGATACCTTTGGGTGACATGAAATGAGCTCTATGAAAGTTGCTCTTTCTTTCAACCCTCCACCTGCTCTTCTGGGATGTGGGGGAGAAATGTCCATTGAGGTTCAAGTATGGAGGCTCACACCAAATAACCAATTGGTCAGGCTTTATACAGCAAAGCATTACAGGAGAGAGCCCAAAGAGCCTGAGATATCTTTCCATTGGAACACACCTGCCAGCAACATGAACCCTTCCTTCCAGAAGGTTGCTGCCCTCAGGCTGACAAATATGCCCCCCCCCCCAAATTTGGAATTGGATCCATAATTCTCTATGTACACAGGAAGCATTGTTGCTACTAGGGATGGAAGGATCAGTCCATTTTGGTTCTTTCAGTGTCTCATATTTCCAGTCCTAAATTCAGTCCTCCACATTTTGCAGCAATTTGATTAAAACAAACAAACAAACATATAGAGGAGGGAGAAAGGTTGTTTTCTGCTGCTCCAGAGAAGCGGACATGGGGCAATGGATTCAAACTACAAGAAAGAAGATTCCACCTAAACATTAGGAAGAACTTCCTGACAGTAAGAGCTGTTGGCAGTGGAATTTGCTGCCAAGGAGTGTGGTGGAGTCTCCTTCTTTGGAGGTCTTTAAGCAGGCTTGACAGCCATCTGTCAGGAATGCTTTGATGGTGTTTCCTGCTTGGCAGGGGGTTGGACTGGATGGCCTTTGTGGTCTCTTCCAACTCTATGATTCTATGAAACAAACAAACAAACAAACAAACAAACAAACAAACAAACAAACACATTATGGAAATTCAACAGCATATTAGTGTGAATTTCTCTCAATAAACACATCTTTATATGCAGTTTTGAATAATGTACAATTCATTTTACAAGTAAACTCCCCGCCCCCATATAATTCATTTTTAAATGTCGTTTTCAGCAATGTCTTCATTTTTTCCCCACACACTTCCCCCTAATATACGCATCTTTAGAAATGTTGGTCATTGAACTTCATTGCAAAATTCGGATAGGTGCAAATTTCAAAAGGCAGCTCTTTTTCAGTTTTCATATGGATTCCAAAAGTGCAAATTTAATGGATTTGACTTTAAATGAATGATGAATCAAACTGATCCTCCATCCCAAAAATATTTGAATGTGAATTGTATAAGCCCTACTTTTTTAAAAAAAAGAAGATGATTTGGTTTGTATCACTGTGTTTATGAGACATTGGTGAATGCTGTTAAGGGGGGGGGGATTCTCAGAAAGCAAGGAGAAAGGAGACCAAAATATATTTAAGGAGAGCTTGAAATCTGCACGTCTCATAGCAACCTATTGGGAAGCCTATTGAATTACACTTTGTGTGTGTGCCAAGAAATTCCAGCGGGGTACCCACTAATTACTCTGTTACAGAACCTTAAAAGCTGATCATTTTTGCTCCACTAGATGGCACCTCTGGATTTCATAAAAGTCTTCTTGGATGTTCATTCATGGTAAGGTCTGGGTTAGGCACTAGCCATTCATCTCTCTCTCTCTCTCTCTTCTATCTATCATCTACCATTTATCTATCATCTGTCTCAAATGGACTGGACTATTTGGCATAGGATAGCCTAAAGGACAGGGCAGTTTTGATAGCCGTGTAGAAAAGGGAATTACATTTGGTGTAGCTGGCTGTGTACAAACCACACCTGCTGAAATTCCCTTTTAATTTTACACAACTATGAAAGCAGCAGGAGCCCTGCTTTTTTTTTTTTTTACCCCCCTGGCCACCCTAATTTGGCAATTTGGACCATTCATCTGCTGCATCAACAAGATTAGGAAATAATATGATTTGCTCTATCTTCGAACAGGATAAACAAATCAATTCACTATTTTCTCAGTGCCTCATTTCCCCACTCTTCAGTTCATTTCTCCATATTTATGCACCAGTTTGCAATAGACGCATTTTTCTGTGCTATTTCACCTACGACATACAAGGCTGCAAGCCATTTCCCCTAATATAATACATTTTGTATGTTATTTTCACTAATACATGCATTTCAAGGCACATATTCCCCTACCATGCACTTTTTATTGTTCTTGGGGAACCGCACTGCAAAAATCAGAGAAGTATGATTTTGTGGTGACTCAATGAGACTGATTGGTATTTGATGCTAGAGAGCCACAAACCTCCTTCCATTCTCCCAAGAGGAAGTTGAGTTTCCCATGTGGGATAGGAAGAGCAATGCAAGGAACTGCTTATATGCCCTTGGTCTATCTAGCTTGGCAACGTCTATCTTAAGTGGCAACAGTTCTCTGGACGATTTCCCAGCCTAACTGGAGATGCCGGGGATTGAACTTGGGACCTTCTGAATGCAAGGCAAATGTTTCTGCCACTGAGCCTTCCCCCCCCCCCTCGTGCTGGAAAATGTGGTCCCAGTCCCTGCATGGGGAATGATTGCAACTTGCATCAGCGTTGCTGCCTGTGCCTTTCTCATGGGTATAGGTTGTGGGTTCTTGAGGACAGCAATGGTGGAGTGTCAGGAATGTTCCTTCCCAGAGTGACAGTGAGGGCTCCGAGGATCAAGGGGGGTGGCAGGCAGAAAGAGACAGAGGCTTGCTTTCTTCACATGCGGAGAGTGAAGCGCTCTCAGGGGAGGAGAGGCAAACTGAACCACCTTCTCCGGAGTCTCCTCGTACCAGGAGGATGGGCAGAGTACAGGCTTGGCGTCAAGCCCACAGGAAGAGGAGCAGATGGCGTATTTCCTGTTGGAAAAGAGGACATCCTCCAGTGGGCTCAACTGACCCATTGAATGAGGAAGACTGAGCTGTGTGCTCTGACTGAACTACTGGGTAAAAGGACCCCTGACCTTTGGGTCCAGTCGTGGACGACTCTAAGGTTGTGGTGCCCATCTTGCTTTACTGGCTGAGGGAGCCCACGTACAGCTTCCGGGTCATATGGCTAGCATGACTAAGCCACTTCTGGCGAACCAGAGCAGCGCAGGGAAATGCCGTTTACCCTCCCACTGGAGCGGTACCTAGTTATCTACTTGTACTTTTGGGCGTGCTTTCGAACTGCTAGGTTGGCAGGAGCAGGGACCGAGCAACGGGAGCTCACCCCATTGCGGGATTCGAACCGCCGACCTTCTGATCGGCAAGCCCTAGGCTCTGTGGTTTAGACCAGTGTTCCCCAACCTTGGGCCTCCAGCTGTTTTTGGACTACAGCTCCCATCATCCCTAGCTAGCAAGGCCAGTGGTCAGGGATGATGGGAGTTGTAGGCCAAAAACAGCTGGAGGCCCAAGGTTGGGGAACACTGGTTTAGACCACAGTGCCACCCGCATCCCACTGTGTAAATAGAAAAAAAAAATCTGAAAGTTATAAAAACCGTCAGCCTGCCATCTCTTGGTGTGAGAGGGAGATCATAAATCCTGACAGGCAGCACATGAGAATGAACCTAAGGTGGCTCTTCTTAATCTGAACCTCCTCCGGGTACAGAGGCGCCAACTTGCACCAGAATCACACGTGCGCTGTCACAATATCGGGAGGAGGCCGAGCACAGAGCCAAGCGGGGCTTAACTTCAATGGCCAGTGGTTCCTCTTCTCTCATGCTCAGCATCCTTCCACAGCAGAAGCAGGAAGAGGTCAGTGAAGCTAAGCTATGCCCAGCTCCGTGTTTGGCCTCCTCTGTCCCCTAACCCTCCTAAAAGATATTCGGTGGCCACAAAACAGCTCGGCCCCTGTGAGTTGGTGCCTCTGTCCTGGTCTTTTTGCAAGAACCAGTATCTTATTCCTTGCAACCACATTCAGGGCAGGCAGACACCAGTCTATTTTTCACAGAGCGTGTACAGTAATTAAGGCACAGAATTTATTACCTCTTGGTGGTAGCTATACACAGTTACTTAGGAGGCTACAAAAAGGGATTAGGCAAATCCATGGAGAAGGACAAGTTCGATCATGCTTGTAAAAGAGGTTCAGTGACCCTTTGCCTAGCAGTAGCACTTGCTAGTATGGAAATGAGAGAGGACAGCCACTGCAAATTTTCAAGCAGATTTTTTATTTTTGAAGAAAATGCAGATTAATGGAGAAATGAGATGGAATGAACAGGGTCACAATTAAATCAGAAATAGACTGGGCTGGCCAACTCTATTTGCAGCCCTGATCATTCAGGTTTGTGAATCACACAAGGAACCTTCATGCATAGAGAAAGATGCCCCCAGAGATGACAGAAGCAGGAGAAAAAAAAAAAAACCAGGGAGTTCAGTGAGTTAAGCATGGAGAAGAGAAGACCGAGAGGGGATTATTGTATTTTAACATTCTGTTGGAAGCCGCCCAGAGTGGCTGGGGAAACACAGCCAGATGGGCAGGATATAAATAATAAATTATTACATTATTATTATTATTATTATTATTTGATAGCCATCTTCAAATATCAAAAGGTCTGGCACAGGGAAGATGGAGCATGGGTGGACTCGAACCCATGGCTTCAAGTTACAAGTAAGGGGATTCTGACCAAACACCAGGAGGAACTTCCTGACAGTAAGAGCTATTTGACTGTGGAATGGACTTCCTTGGAAGGTGGTGGACTCTCCTTCATTGGAGGTTTTTAAACAGAGGTTGGATGGCCATCAGCCAGGGAGTTTTAGTTATGATTCTTTCACTGCAGGGGGTTGGACTAGATGACCGTTGGGGATCCCTTTCAATTCTCTGACTCTATGAAATCCTGAGAAGGCAGCCTGTGGAGAGCATCTTAGACAAGTTCCATGAGTTTCTAGGAGACCAGCATGCATGATGAATTTGTGGTGGCTAATAAGTCTGTGATGAATACATAACCCCATCTTATTTCTGTCTGATCTCCGTAAAACTGACTTCTGAGTCAAGCATCTGTAGGCTTTTAAAAGAAACCCCCCGGTGCATAATTATACTTTTGAGCGGTCAGGTTAGCCTGGCTTCCTTGCAAACATCTTGGTTGCATTGATCTTGGAGTCCTGGAGGATAGGAAGTCTGAAGCTGCTGACGGCATAGCTGATGAGGGAGCCTTCGTTTGGAATCCCTGGCTGTTTTGCTAACCACTCCTTCATGGCTCTGAGTTCCCTTGTCATACTGCAACTCTTCCAGCCCATTGGAAATGCTTCTAACCCAGGTTCAAATACCCCCGTGGAGAAAGTATGGAGGAGAGGTAAATGTGGTTAAGTCCTAAATCCACATTCAGGTTGTGCCTGTAAAAAAGCACAGTAAATTATGTTTGTCCTCTTTTTTTTAAAAAAAAAAAGTTGGTGGTGAAAGATATATGAAATTCACTTAAATCCAAGGTTGGATGTCTGGCCGGACAGGAATGGTTATTACTTTCAGGAAATTTATGAGCTTGTAGCCCATGATACTCATGACTTCTCAAACTGCCTGACTCGTCCTGCTCTGGGGAACTTTCTGAGAGGTGACTTTCAGATTGATAAAAAAAAAAAAACAACTTCAGTGGTGGAGGGATGGCTCGACAGCATCCAGATTTATGAGCTGGTGTAAATTCAGTTGGGGTGGTAGGAGCCTGTCTGCTTGTGGGCTTTCCAGACACATCTTGCAGGCCACCATAATAGCATCACAATGCACTTGTTGGCCATTTGACCTCACCCTGCAAAACTCTAATTAATGCAGTTCTGATCTTTAACTTGCAGCATTTACTGATGTGTACACCATCAACGCGGGTGGCGCTGTGGGTTAAACCACAGAGCCTAGGGCTTGCTGATCAGAAGGTCGGCGGTTCGAATCCCTGCGATGGGGTGAGCTCCCGTTGCTCGGTCCCTGCTCCTGCCAACCTAGCAGTTTGAAAGCACGTCAAAGTGCAAGTAGATAAATAGGTACCGCTCCGGCGGGAAGGTAAATGGCATTTCTGTGTGCTGCTCTGGTTCACCAGAAGCAGCTTAGTCATGCAGGACACATGACCCGGAAGCTGTAGGCCGGTTCCCTCAGCCAGTAAAGCAAGATGAGCGCCGCAACCCTAGAGTCGTCCGCGACTGGACCTGACGGTCAGGGGTCCCTTTACCTTTACACCATCTATCTGAGGTTGGGAGCAGACTGCACTAATCAGGTCCACCTACGAACTTAAGAAGATCTCTTTTGGATGAAGTCAATGGTTAGCTTATCTCTTCCAAGCTCTACAATTTTATAATTCTTTCTGTGCTTTTCTACACACAGAAACGCACTCACTCACAGAGCGCTCTGGGCTTCTCATTCCAGACTCCCTCTTCCTCTGATGTGGCTTGACTTAATGAGTTGTGAGCAAGCTGCCTTGGCACTGCCGCCCTGTGCCAGATCTTCTGCTGCCACCTCAGAAATGTCATCGGCATCTGCTGCGTGAAAAGATTGAAAGAAAAGAGGTGCCAGTGGGTTCCCTCACCCTTTCTCTCTTTTTCTCTCTAGAGAACTAAAGTGGAGAGATGCCACAAAAACTTCTCACAAGTCTGTCAACTCTGGACAACTTTGGACCAAAGCCCAGACGTCAAATAGGAATTGCACACCTGATTAGAATGGGTCAAGGTGGAAAACAACCCCCTATTCCTCTCCAGTTAAACATCTCCAAGTTATGGAAGCTGATGCTTCTGTAGGGCAAAGGGGTTAAGGAGATTAGAAGATTCTGCTGGAATCAGTCCAATGTCCCATCTTGTCCAGCATCTTGTACTCACAGTGGCCAGCCAGTTGCCCATTAAGGAGAAGTAACAAGCAGGACCTGAGAGCAGGAGCATTCTCCTCTGTCTTGAACTGGCTGGATGCATAGCAGTAGTGGGAGGCACCAGCTGGGGAACCCACAAGGGAACTCCCAAGGGAAGAAGGCTCAGAGCCAGGGCATTGGTGGTGGGATTATGATGAGTGGTCAGAAGGAGCAGACTGGGAGGAGGAAGTGTCAGAAGGAGGAGGTGAAGGCAGCCCTGTTTAGGGAAGTTTTTCATGTTTGATGTTTTATTGTGCTTTTAATTCTGTTGTGAGCCACCCAGAGTGGCTGGGGAAACCCAGCCAGGTGGGAGGAGTATAAATATCATCGTCATCATCGTCATCATCATCATCATCATCATCATCATCATTAGCTGAAGAGGTAACAAGTTTTAGTGAGCAGGAGAAGGCTATGGCAGAGAGCAGTCCAGAATCAGAGGCAGAAGCAAAGACTGGAGGGAGGCAAAGAGGAAGAGATCAAGCAGGCTGATGAAGATGCCAGGGGGCTGTGACCAGCTCTCCTCCCCGCTGGTCTCCCAGGACCAGAAGAGGTATGAAGAGGGCAGAGCAGAGACAGATGCACCAACAGAGTCTCAGATTGCTTGGAAAGGGCCAGTGGATGGGCAGGCAAGTAGGCTTAGGGAACTGTGGGAAGGCAGGGGCCTTCAGTCCTCACAGGTGTCCCATTCTGACAAGATCTACCAGGAAGAGTTGCTGTGATCACTAGGCCTGGCCTGCTGAGCTGCTTGTTTCTTTGAATGAAGAGTTATCTTCATTGACAACAGGTCAGATATTAATGACCTGCTCCTGGCACCTACCCCTGAATTCAGAAGCATTGCTGGCTCCAACTGTGGAGGCAGAGCACAGCCATCATGGCTAGCTGCCATCAACAGCCCTCTCCTCAATGAATTTTTCTGATGGTCTTTTAAAGCAATGTAGGTTGGTGGCCATCACTGCATCATAGAATCTTAGAGTTGGAAGGGACCCCAAGGGTCATCTAGTCCAACCCCCTGCAATGTTGTCATGTGGGAGAGAGTTCCACAGTTTAAGAACCTGCTGTGTGAAGTGTTGACCCACTGGGAGTCCCTACCATATTCTGTTCATGGTCAGTATTATCACTGGCAGAGTGAGGTGGGCACCTCAAAAAGTGAATTCCAGGGCATGGTGGTGAAGTGAAGGACAGAGCTGTGTGCAGTACAGCCTAATATTTACTCTCGATATCAACCATTTCTCTTATCGGGCAATTGTATTGTTTTTTTGTTGTTGTTTAGTCATGTCCGACTCTTTGTGACCCTATGGACCAGAGCATGCCAGGCACTCCTGTCTTCCACTGCCTCCCGCAGTTTGGTCAGACTCATGTTAGTAGCTTCAAGAACACTGTCCAACCATCTCATCCTCTGTCGTCCCCTTCTCCTTGTGCCCTCAATCTTTCCCAACATCAGGGTCTTTTCCAGGGAGTCTTCTCTTCTCAGCTTCAGGATCTGTCCTTCCAGTGAGCACTCAGGGCTGATTTCCTTCAGAATGGATAGGTTTGATCTTCTTGCAGTCCATGGGACTCTCAAGAGTCTCCTCCAGCACCAGAATTCAAAAGCATCAATTCTTCGGCGATCAGCCTTCTTGATGGTCCAGCTCTCACTTCCATACATCACTACTGGGAAAACCATCGCTTTAACCTTTGTCGGCAAGGTGATGTCTCTGCTTTTTAAGATGCTGTCTAGGTTTGTTATTGTTTTTTAGATGGGTTTAATATTATTAAATATATTCCCCACCCTTCTGTTGTGCCGTTTTGAGGTTTGCTGCCCCAGGCTGCTTTGGAGTGGGATGGGAATTTGCTAAAAAAAAAAAAAAATTGTCCAAAGTTAGCCTGCTCTCCTCAAATGTGCTGGAGGGAGCTGTCCTTTTTCTGGTGCTGAAGGAAGAGTAACCTACTGTCCTGGCTGGTTTGCAGGAAGTTACTTCCCAGTCAACCCTGATCAAATTGGCACCACGCATGCCAAGGAGCATGGAAAGTGTGAAATCAACAACGTGATAGGTTTTCTAGCTGGAGGAGAGGGAGAAGAACTACTAGGGATAACTTTTGCTCAGTAGCAAAGGAAGCTTGGATGGCTTGCCTCCCTTATTCCCCGTTATGAATTCAAGATAGGTTAAGTTTGTCCTTCACCAACCTTGAATCACATGCGGATCCACAGCTTGGCACAGCATTTCCCAGAAGCTACCGGTAATGTTCAAAGTCCCTCTGCTGGAAAAAGGAAAAAAAGGGGGGGGAACCCACAACCGCTTCTCCTCTCCGGCACAATCTGCGAGGCTGCGTCATCGTGAGCAGAGCTCCTGAAATAAATTTTCGCTTCCCTGCCAGCGACCATCTGAGTATCCCAGCTTCGCCCTGGCGCTTGGCATTGCTTCAGTGTCCTTTTATGGTAGGGTTCTTTCTCGCGGGATGTAGCGCCAAGAAAGCCAGCTCCTTTCCTCTGGCACAGACGTCTTCAAACTTCTCTGTTGTCAGGGAACCCTTTTCACATCGATTCCATTAACCCCTCTGTGCCTGGCATGGAAACCTAGCTCATTTTCTCTCTCTAAAAAAAAATGTTTTTATTAAAGATTTCCTTGGATTACAAAAGAACACACACTGTCTCTGCTTTCCGATCATAAAGACCTTTCCGAGATTGGTTACAGTATAAGGTTGGGGGCAGAGCTATTTTTCTAGCAAAAAAGGTGCTGGAACTCACCACGGACACCTCCCTCGTTCTCCTAGAATGGCAATGGCGCCCACCTGAGAGGTGGCGGAACTGAGTTCCTGTGAGTTACCCCTGAAAAAAGCCCTGGTTGTGGGAGAAGAGAGGTGGGGAGAGAAAGCAGGGGGCAGGAGAGAAGGGGGGGTTAGTAAATTTCCATTCTTTTACACAGTGTATGTGCATGGTTTTTCTTTCAGCGTCATGTGGGTAGGTTCTCTTTTCATTCGTTTATTAAAAATAAAAAAAATCCTTCCAGTAGCACCTTAGAGACCAACTAAGTTTGTTATTGGTATGAGCTTTCGTGTGCATGCACACTTCTTCATATATCTGTGCATGCACACTTCTTCAGATACTTCTTCAGGTATCTGAAGAAGTGTGCATGCACATGAAAGCTCATACCAATAACAAACTTAGTTGGTCTCTAAGGTGCTACTGGAAGGAATTTTTTTATTTTTTTTATTTTGTTTTGACTATGGCAGACCAACATGGCTACCTACCTGTAACTCATTCATTTATTAGTTTTAATTGGCATTGAGAGGGGTTGGGGGCCCCAGGGCGTGGTTGTTTGCATTCAGTGGACTGCAGTGAATTTTGTTTGCATGTATGACGGGGAAGGGGTTGTTGGGTCAAGTTAGCCATATTGATTCATATGTCGGTTGGGCTATTGTTGTTCTTGTCAGGAGATGTCCTACTCACGAGTAGGAGCTTGGCAGAGACACATGCCTGACTGGCATGTTCCCTCCCTCTTGGGAGATCATTCGGGACCTTCTCAAGCATTCTTCAGCCTGAAAATCACAGTGAATGATGCCAGAAGACATCAGCACACCTATGGATCCGCAGAGTTTGCTCAGCTTGTGTGACAGACCTCAGCAACTCAGCATTTTGGCTAATCTACTTTATTTACATATAAACACACACGTAGCCCTGCAACATGGTTCCCTCTATCTCTAGCATCAGACAGCAAAGAGAAAGAACAAAGGACAATAGTCCCACTTAAGGAAACAGAGTAAGACAAACATCCTGTCTACGTCATGACCCATTCCTGTGGAATCAAAACACATACCCAGTCATGTCATAGACAACAAACCCATGACTGTAAATGGGGAATGAATCTCCAACAGTTCTCACACTACAAAGAGCTTATAACCCACCTACTCTCAACAGCCAGGAGCATCGTAGCTAGACACTGGAGTGACATGTAGGAAGTGAACATGAACCACTGGTAGGTACCAAACTGTAAGCGAAACAGCCTTACTAGAAAAGCTAAGCAGCAAACTGAAACTAACACTGGGTCAAATAAAAGAGGATGCCTTCACCACAGTCTGGCTCCCCTTTATTACACACACAACCCAACAATCCAGCCCATTTGTGAAGATGTGGCAAGGGGCTGGCCCTGGGACTCACTCTGGATTCATACAGGCAGTGGCAGTGCTTCATGCTCTGGCACCAGGGGCGGGGCTGGTGCGTGCTCTGGGGTCGTGATGCGCCGCCTGCAGGGGCGTGGCATGCATTCTGGGGGCATGGCACGCTGCCCACAGGGGCGTGACACACGTTCTGGGGGTGGGGTGTGCCGCCCGCAGGGGTGTGGCGTGCATTCTGGGGGCGTGGCGCTCCGCCCGCAGGGGCGGAGTGCGCTAAGATAGAGCCCTATCGGGATCCTGTTGCCGGGGCGCCCCGCCCCCTATGCCCCGCCCTTCCTACACCAGTGCCTACAGGGTGTGCTGCAAAACGGTGTATTTCTGTCTCTCTCACACAAATCTCTCTCTATCCTTTCTCCAGGCAAGCAAGAGTCATTTGCAGAATCTAAGGATGCATTTCAGCCAGGCAAAAATGCAAGAACATAAAGGAGCCTGGTGGATCAGGCCAATGGCCCACCTAGTTTCACATCCTGTTCTCACAGTGGCCGACCAGATGTCCCAATGGGAACCCCACAAGCAGAACCAGATCACAACAGCCACACTCTCTCTACCTGCAGTCCCCTGAAACTGGTGTTCATAGGGAAATTGGCCTTGACAGTGGAGGGGGAACACAGTTATCATGGCTAGTCCTCATGGCAGAGAATGCAAACAAGGGACACCACCTGGGGAGACTTCCAAGGGCTGTATAGAAAGACCCAGAGGGCCACATTTGGCTCCTGGTCCTGAGTCCCCCTGCCGTCACATTTTTTGGGAAAAAAATCTTGGGGGGGGGGAATTGCTGCAAACATTTAAAACAGGAATGTTCTCTTAAAGCTAATCTGCAAAGACCTTTATGTGTGAACACCCTACAGTGATGTGTGATATCTATATATGGAGAGGATAGAGAAGCAAGCTTAAAAGTCACATTCCAAGCATGACTCCAACTTACTCAGTTACATCCCCTAAAAAGTGCCACGGGGAGGTGGGGGCTGGCGGTGGGTGGACAAGGGTTCTGCTGAGCCATCGCATTTCCCCAGCAGTGACAGCTCAACTCCCCCCGTTCCCAAAAAAAGAGATAGAAGAACGAGGAATGGAAATAACTAGTAACACATTTTCTAGTGCTCTGCTACCCGCCCACTCAAACTCCCGGCAGCAACCAGCCAAGGCAGACCCACTTGCCAAGGAGTGTGTCTGATAGGACCAGAGAAAGGGGAGGGGAAGGAATGGGGGTGAGGGAGTGTGTGTGTGTGTGTGTGTGTGCAGAGAGGGGGAATCACACTGGAAAGCAAGGCAAGCATCTTTTTGCAGAGGCGTGAAGAAGACGTGGGGGATCCTGCTGGAAAAATGGGAGCAGTTAAGCAAGCTCAGAGATGAAGGCCTTGCTCTCTCCAGGATCAGAAGTAGGGCACTGAGCTTGCAGATGGACTGAGCAGCTTTAGGCATCAGGTGGACATGGGGCTGGCTCCTGAGATCGAATGCTTCTCCTGTAACCCGCACAGAGAAAACTAGTGGGTTGAGAAGGAGGATAAATTGGAAACCGTCTCCCTGACATGCTTCTTCTCTACGTGTTTTGTATGGGAGAGCGTTTGGTCGCTGGGGCCACAAGCTGTAGTCTGAAGTGGCACCGACACAGATTCAGCACCTCATCTGCTACTGTCAAAGAGATGGCTTTGAGAAAGTCTCATTTCAGCGTAGAATCCGATGGCAGGGGTTTTGTATGCTCACTGGCATTCAGGACAAGCTGGCCTTCCAAGACCTCAGAGAACATTTTGCTCAAAATGAGTTGCTTGGGGGAAACAAAGTGTGTGTGTGTGTGTTGTGCGTGTGTGTTTAAATGCTAGTGTGGTGTAGTGGTTAAGAGCAGTAGACTCGTAATGTGGTGAACCGGGTTCGCATCTCCGCTCCTCCACATGCAGGTGCTGGGTGACCTTGGGCTAGTCACACTTCTTTGAAGTCTCTCAGCCCCACTCACCTCACAGAGTGTTTGTTGTGGGGGAGGAAGGGAAAGGAGAATGTTAGCCGCTTTGAGACTCCTTCGGGTAGTGAAAAGCGGGATATCAAATCCAAACTCTTCTTCTTCTACAAAGTACATTAGGGCTGATTTGAAATCCACTGCCACCTTTTGCCACCCTGTTCATGGCTGGCAGTCCTGGAAGACCTGCTCCTTGTGTTGCAGGACTTTCCCCACTGGACCTGAGAGGGATGTGGCAAGTGTTTAATTTGATTGTGTATTTTTTTTTAATGTTTTGTCTATTCATTAGGACTACTTCGGTTATGGTGGGTGGGGTGTGGAAACTCATTGGGACATCTATTTGTGTTAAGTTCCCCCCCCCCACATTGTAAGCCGCCTTGAGCATGGTTTTAACTATGGAAAGGCAGCATGCAAATAAAAATATGCATGCACGCATGTTCACAAACAGAAGATTTCAGGGCTAACAGTGGGCATGACATCACAGCTCAAGGGCACATCTCAGACAGTCAAAAGCACCCAAGGAGGGTACAGAGCCCTGCAGCACAGTCAGGACTGAATTTGGATTGGCAGGCTCTGATGCAAGAGGTGGAGGGGTGGAATAAATGTTTGTGGGAGTGGGGGAGTGAGTGGTGTAAATCAGGGTAGCACGATAAGAGCATGGTGGATTAGGCCAGTGGCCCATCAAGTCCAGCCTCCTGTTCTCACAGTGGCCAACCAGGTCTCTGGGGGGAACCCACAAGCAGGATTCAAGGACAAGAGCAACTCTCCCTTCCTGGGGTTTTGGCAACTGGTATTCAGAAGGGGACGCAGGTGGCGCTGTGGGTTAAACCACAGAGCCTAGGGCTTGCCGATCGGAAGGTTGGCGGTTCGAATCCCTGCAAAGGGGTGAGCTCCTGTTGCTTGGTCCTGGCTCCTGCCCACCTAGCAGTTTGAAAGCACGTCAAAGTGCAAGTAGATAAATAGGTACCACTCCAGCGGGAAGGTAAACGGTGTTTCCGTGTGCTGCTCTGGTTCACCAGAAGCGGCTTAGTCATGCTGGCCACATGACCGGAAGCTGTACACCGGCTCCCTCAGCCAGTAAAGCGAGATGAGCGCCGCAACCCCAGAGTCGTCCGCGACTGGACCTAACGGTCAGGGGTCCCTTTACCTTTACTCAGAAGCACACTGCCCCCAACTGTGGAAGAAGAAAATAGCTATCATGGCTAGTAGCCTTTGATTCAACCTCCGTGAAAGGCTCTTTTGAGGCGATGTGTTTTTCAGGTGTGAGGATTTCTCTTGATTCCCCAAGAGGTCTTCAGATTCTGGCAGCAGATGACTCAAGGGAAGGGTGGTGTACTTTGGTGTCCATGAGACCGCAGAGGAGGGACCGGAAAGAGGATACATCTCCTCCTCATATCTGGAGTTGCTTGAGGACTCTGCCTCCATGGAATCCTGTTTCGGTGCCATGACCAATCTCCACCCTGGCCTTCATGTGTCTCACCCACCCTTCACTTCCCCAGACCGCCTCAGCTTAGGGCCCTTCTGGATTGCAAAAACTTTTCACCTGCCCACCCCTTGTCTAACAAGAGTCTGATCTTGTGAGGAATCTGGTACTGAGGACCTGACATCATGAGAGTGCTGTTGCACTCAGGTCCAGCTTTCTTGCATCTTTAACTCACTCAGTGTTATCCTTGTGTGACATGGAGGGAGGAACGCTCCCCCCAGCCCATATTCACTCTGGCAAACAAAGTTTCAGGAACCCATGCTTGTTGAGATAATGTCTGCTTCTGCCCACAGACAAATCAACATCCCAATTTTTCATAGCAACAAAACTCTTCTGTCGTCGCTCTCTGTGTTACATTTCATATCACTTTGAGAAAGCAAATTTAATGCCTTCCTTCTTCTTCTTTGTCTCCCCTCCCCTCCACTTGGGTGCCCTCCCCCACCTAATCCTGAAGAACTTCTGCTGGGAAATCAGAGCAAGAAAACACCCACATAGCAAGTCTGGTGGTGAAAATAACTCGCAGCAGATGCGTCGAATGGAAAACAACTCGAGGAGTTTCCCTAACTTCAGGTGAAAAGGAGCAGGAATGAAAGGCAACTGCAGCCCAGGCGTTAAGCCCATCATTATCCAGCAGAAAGTTCTGTAATTCATGTACTGGGTGTTGAAAAGACGATTAAATGGTAGAACTCCCTCCCACAGGAGGCAGCAAGGGTCAGCAATTTAGATGGCTTTAAAAGAGGATTGGACAAATTCATAGAGCAGAAGGCTATTAATTGCTACTAGCTACAATGGCTATAAGGGACTCGGGTGGCACTGTGAGTTAAACCACAGAGCCTAGGGCTTGCCGATCAGAAGGTCAGCGGTTCAAATCCCCGACGGGGTGAGCTCCCGTTGCTCGGTCCCTGCTCCTGCCAACCTAGCAGTTTGAAAGCATGTCAAAGTGCAAGTAGATAAATAGGTACCACTCCAGTGGGAAGGTAAACGGCGTTTCCGTGCGCTGCTCTGGTTCGCCAGAAGCGGCTTAGTCATGCTGGCCACATGACCCAGAAGCTGTACACCGGCTCCCTCGGCCAGTAAAGCGAGATGACTGCTGCAACCCCAGAGTCGTCCGCAACGGTCAGGGGCCCCTTTACCTTTACAATGGCTATGCTCTTCCTCCATGAACACCAATTGCTGGAAACCGCAGCATGGCTCTTATGCTCAGATCCTGCTTGGAGGTTTCTCATCGGGACATCTGGTGCTGGCTTTCATAATGAGGCTTTCAGATTTAATTGTAGCAAAATATCGCAGGGAAAGTCACGAAGGGAGGGACCTATCCCATCAACCATACCGTATTGGCCTGAATATAAGCCGCACTCCACACCCCACCCCAATTCTGACTGTGAAAAGTTAAACTGCGGCTTATATTTGCAACCATAACCCGCTCCCCACGCAGGAAGTAGCCCGGGAGTTGCGGGGCAATGGCACGCTGCCCGCCCGCCATTCCCAAGCCTCCCTGTGCCATTGGGGGGGAAAGGGGGGAAGCTGCCAGCAAAGTGTTGCAGCTCCCCCAGCCAGGAAGCAGCCCAGCTTTGTCTTTTTTCTCCCCCCCCTTCAATTTTAAAGGTGCAACTTATTTGCAGGTGCGGCTTATATTCGGGCCAATACAGTATATCCAAGGACGGACACTTCTTTCTTTTTCTTTGATGGGGCTGCTGCTTCATCCTGAACACTTCTTTGCAAGATTTTTTTTTTTTTGCCTTTCTAATTAAAAGGTAATCGTTTTTATATTAATTTATTGCAAGTATCATATACCGTTTCCCCCTCCCATCAAACTACCAGTGTCTCACATAATAAAACCACAAATAAGCTCTGAGCAATAGAATCACATAAACTGATTCAACGCAGACAAGATAATGACAAAGAACACATTTCAGAAACTGTCACCAAGGACCAGATTGTACTCCAGCTAGCTACAAATCTTTTGTTGAAGCTCAGCGTGTCTTACAACTTGAATATATTCTGTAAATATCTTTTCCATGGCAGTCGGTTAGGCCGAGTAAGTTGGGCATTACGCAGTGGTTTGTGGAATCTAAATGGCAGAGTAAACAAGAATCGTACATTGAATGTAGGGTTGAGCAGTGGATTAGTCTGAGGCCCAAACCATGTTTTTTGGCGGGAGGAGGGACATGTGATTTGGACCTTCCTGGAATCAGGTTGAGACAGATCTGTATCTCTTCTGGCAGAACCAACCCAATATAGTTTGGAACCTGGGGCAAACCACAAAATGGCACCCCCACCAGGCAAGAAGGAGTCTTGGTAGACCATAAACTTGACATGAGTCGACAGTGTGATGCAGCAGCTAAAAAAGCCAATGCAATTCTGGGCTGCATCAATAGGAGTATAGCATCTAGATCAAGGGAAGTAATAGTACCACTGTATTCTGCTCTGGTCAGACCTCACCTGGAATACTGTGTCCAGTTCTGGGCACCACAGTTCAAGAAGGATACTGACAAGCTGGAACGTGTCCAGAGGAGGGCAACCAAAATGGTCAAAGGCCTGGAAACGATGCCTTATGAGGAACGGCTTAGGGAGCTGGGTATGTTTAGCCTGGAGAAGAGAAGGTTAAGGGGTGATATGATAGCCATGTTCAAATATATCAAAGGATGTCATATAGAGGAGGGAGAAAGGTTGTTTTCTGCTGCTCCAGAGAAGCGGACACGGGGCAATGGATTCAAACTACAAGAAAGAAGATTCCACCTAAACATTAGGAAGAACTTCCTGACAGTAAGAGCTGTTCGACAGTGGAATTTGCTGCCAAGGAGTGTGGTGGAGTCTCCTTCTTTGGAGGTCTTTAAGCGGAGGCTTGACAGCCATCTGTCAGGAATGCTTTGATGGTGTTTCCTGCTTGGCAGGGGGTTGGATTGGATGGCCCTGGTGGTCTCTTCCAACTCTAGGATTCTATTCTATGATTCAAGAAGGGGTAGTTCTGAACTGCTCTCTGGCATAGCCTCTTCCTGCTCACTAAGCCCTGTTGCCTCTTCAGGTTCTGACACCTCCTCCTCCCAGTCTACTCTGCCTCCACAGTTGGAGGCAGCAATGCTTCTGAATGCCAGTTGCTGGAAACTGTCTCTGACCCCACCCACCACCGCCATGTGGCCCTTGTAAGCCTGCCTAGAAGGAGTGCGTACCCTCTGGTTGTCAACAGTGAGAATAGGATGTTGGAGTAGGTGGGTCACTGGTCTGATCCTGCAGGGCTTTTCTTAGTTCTTATGAGAGAGAATTCTGGGAGAGAGTAATCGGTGAAGCCACAGCGAGCGAAGGAAGAGGCTGCGACCGGGTTAGTGGGGATGGGGAGGGGGGGTAAACGCACACAAGGGAATCTTCTGTCAAGAGTAAGCTGGCTTGACAGCGGATTGTGGGGGATCCGAAATAGCAATTCTGAGCTGGCAAGAAGACCTGGAGGAGAATGCTGTCAGCACCATGTGTGTGGGCTGAACATCAGGGGAGGCATCGGCCGTCAGGAGGAGTGAAGCAAGCTGAGTCTGTGTGTGTGAGAGGGGGGTGATTCTGCAAGCCACCTCCACCCCCATGCCTCTTCCCACCCCCTGCTACTAATTCTGCCCTCTGGCTGTTCCCTTTTCCTGCAGAGCTGTGTGTGAGTCAGGGAAGAGAATAAGGTGGCATCAGGGTCCTGGGGGGTGAAGGCTGCTGTACTCCCACTTCTACCCAGAATCACGATTCCCTCCCCCCCCCCCCGTTCAGGAGCCACTGTGAACTAGAGAGATATCACCCACTGCAAATTTCCAGTATGGGGGATTCAGGGATAACTTCTTCTTTTTTGGTGATCACTTGTAGCCAAGTAAGTTTGTCTTCCATATACATGGTTTTAGCAGTGAGTCCGTAAGTGACTGTGGAGGCCAATTCTGGATCCACACGTCCTTCCACAGTGGGGACATAGGTTTCTGGGCAGGAGTTGATCACGGTGAGGGTTTGCCAAGTGTGCCTTCCTCTTAGCACGTTTCTCCCTTGCGTCCTGAGTTTGAGTGTCTTCAAAGCCCATGACACCTTTGGTAAAGGCTGTTCTCCAACTGGAGCACTCGCAGGCCAGTGTTTCCCAGTTGTCGGTGTTTATACTACATTTTTTTAAAAGTTGAAGAATCATTGCTTCGACACTGGTGATCTTTGCTTCTTCTAGTACACTGGTATTACTTCGCCTGTCTTCCCAAGTGATGTGTAAAATTTTCCGGAGACACCGTTTGAAATATACTCGGAGTCAAGTGTGAATTTCATGCTCTTTATTCAGCTCATAGTAGTGAGGAATGCAGTTTCCCCCAAAACGTTTGCTTTATATACACTATTTACACAATGGGCCCCACGTGATTGGCTAATTCCGGGATACTCCTGTATGCCAATCGGGTTGCGGATTCACTTCCACCTGGAGCTGGATTGGGTGGCTCCTGCGGACCAATCAGACTGCTGCAATCTCAATCCTATTGTTCTAGGACCAATCAGACTGCTGCATTTTGGATCCTATTCAACTCAGTACATAACACCGTTGATGAAATCTTTTGAGGCGTTGGTTTTGGTGTTTATAGGTGATCCATGTTTCACAATGTACAGTAAGGATTCAGGGATATATGAAATGCTGAGGTTGGGGTGGGGGAGGAGAGAATCTGAGCATGCAAAGAGTGTTGTTGGGTCCCTGCAGAGTACCTCAAGGCCTCACACATCAAGAAGAAGAGAAGACTGAGAGGTGATATGATAGCCATCTTCAGATACCTGAAGAGCTGTCACAAGGAAGAGGCACCAAGCATGTTTTCTGTTTCTCCACAGGGCAGGATCCCGACCAGTGGATTCAAATCATGAGAAAGGAGATCCCAATTAAACCTTAGGAAGACAGTGCAGCGGAATCCCTCAGAAGGTGGTGGACTCTCTTTCCTTGGAGGTTTTGAAACAGAGGTTAGCTGGCCTTCTGTCATGGATTCTTCAGTCGCGAATCCTGCATTGCAGGGGGTTGGAATGGATGACCCTTGGGGTCCCTTCCAATTCTACAGTGCTATGATTCGAGGGTTTAGTGGTCAATAGAGATATCCAGTGAAGTTTTGGTTCTGGACCTTTGCATTTTATTTGGACTTAAAATGCAGCCCCATGCATTTGGAATTAAGCCACACTAATTCCAATGAGGGTTATTCCCGGGCCCCGAGTATAGGATTTCACTTTAGCTTAAGTCTACAATCCTATACATACTTTCTTGTGGGAGTTTCCCATTGAAATCAATGCGCCTTAAGTCTGAGCAAACGTGCATAGTGGCGCACTGGTATTTGCGGAATTAGTTAGAAGGCAAAAGCTTCATCAACTAAAAACTGTTTTATTACTAACAAAAAGGTAAGAATGCAAGAGAAAAAAAACCCAGCTGGATCAGGCTGAAAACCCATCATGTCCATGTTCTCACCGTGGCCAACAGAAAGCCCACTGGCATGTCATGAGTGCAATAGCTTTCTCTCCTAACCCGTGATTCCCTAAAACTGGTGTTTGGAGGAGTATGACTTATGACAGTGGAGGCTGAACATAGACAGTCATGGTAGGTAGCAGCTGTTGACAAGACACCCAGAAAGGAAATGCAAAACCTTGACCTCAAAAGGTATGCCAAGGCAAAAGTTGGGTATAAGCCAGGGGTGTCAAACTCAAATTCATCAGGGGCCGCTCAGCAGTTTGGTCACCCTCAAAGGGCCGGTTGTATCTGTAGGACTATGTGTCCACTCTTTATTATCATAAATTATTGTCACTCATTCAATTATGACTGTTTTTTGTAATAATGTAAGTAAATGTCGCGCGTGCGCACTCCGTCGCTGGGCTCCTGCTGCTGCCGCTTCCGCAGCGACTTTGCGAGCCCTCTGAGGAAAATGCGGCTTGGGGGGGGCTGCCGCGTGCGTCGGCAGCTGCCCCCAAGCCGCCTTTTATCCGGCGGGCTGACATCGCCGCTGTAGCGGCAGCAGAGCGACAGCAGCGGCGGGGCCCAGGCAGAGTGCGCACGCGCGACATCTCAACGTGCGCACTCCGTCGCTGGGCTCCCGCTTCCGCAGCGACTTTGCGAGCCCTCTGAGTGAAAATATGGCTTGGGGGGCTGCCCCCAAGCCGCCTTTGCTCGCAGCATCGCCGCTGATAGTGGCAGCAGAGCGACAGCAGCGGCGGGAGCCCAGCGACGGAGTGCGCACGCGCGACATCTCACACGTGCGCACTCCGTCGCTGGGCTCCCGCTGCCGCTTCCGCAGAACTTTGCGAGCCCGCCGGATGAAAAGGCGGCTTGGGGGCAGCTGCCGATCGCGCACGGCAGCCCCCCCAGCCGCTTTTTCACTCAAGGGCTCGCAAAGTCGCTGGCAGCAGCAGCGGAGCCCAGCGACGGAGTGCGCACATGCGGCATTTTGCACGTGCGCACTCAGTCCTGACATTGCGTCGGACATCACGATGCAACGTCACGGCGCCCCGCCCCCAGGGGGGGTGCCTCCTCCGCACTGCCACCCCAGGCGGCGCGGAGCCTCCCTCCGCCCCGGCGTTGGCTACATGGGCCACATGATGAGGTCTGGTGGGCCAGATTCGGCCCGCGGGCCCTGTGTTTGACACCCGTGGTATAAGCGAAAGGATAATAGAATCATACAATGTTAGTGTTGGAAATTCCCCCGAGGGTTATCTAGTCCACCCCTAAACTAGGCATGTGATTCTTCTGGGAGAGTGCAACCTCTTCTGTCCTTTGACAGACAAATTGTCTGAGCAATGGGCTCATCCACACACCTGTTTGTGTTGTGATTTTCAGGCACAATTCCAGGAGGTTTCTCATTTCACCATTTCCCCCAGGAAAATCTGCGGTTTACAGATCCTCCCCTCGCAACCAGGCTTTCTATGGATTGACATTTGTTCTGATACAGCAGCAAACAGCGGGTTTCCCTGGGGAAAGCATTGGGACAAAAAAACAAAAAAACCTCCTGCCTAGAAATCCTGGGCCAAACTGAAGAAATCACGGGGCAAAGGCAACTGTGGATGCGCCCAGAGGCAGCGTCATATATTGGAATTCAGACATTCAAACTGCAGGTGAATGTCCCCAGGGGGCACCTTGGTGCCGTGGTTCAGTGGCACACCAGCAGACAGGCTGAGCATTACTGAAACTGAACACCCATTGCTCTCTGGATTTGGCAATTATGTGGAATTGCCCAGTGAAATACAATGGGACTTGTGTGCAATACCTAATTTATTTTTTGTTTGTGATGGTGGAGAACCTAGCCATTCACCCGCCTTAGAAAAACACTTTCCAATTTAGTCATATGAGGCACACAGTGCCTTTAATGAGCAGCCACCCCATTACATCAAAAAGCGCAGAGCGCAGGAGCATAGAATTTGACGACGGACTTTGTTCCATTATGCCTTTTAATTCAGATGTTTAAATTGCTTCGCAGGCGTTGGAGACGGCGATCGGAAATCCAAAGAGCACTTTGTGTTCAAATGTGACGAATGCAAGGGGGCTCTGAAGCGTTCTCTCAAGTGCTCCATTTGGCTCTCCTGCTGGAGTCCTAAAGCAGAGAACTTGGACCAAAAACAACCCTCGATAGTTTAAAATGGAAAGATTGGTTCCGGTGATAGATGGAAATGGACAATGGACAGAGGGGGAGTAGGGTGATTTATTAAGTGTAAAATCTATATGGTCTGTTATGGTAATCTGAAATCGGAGGGTGAAGACTGTAAGTTTTATTTTGTTTTGTTTTTTAAGAAAAGGGATATTTGAAATCTTATGTTATTAGCAGCAGCATAAGCGATAGAAGAGGGTAGTATAGATTTGTTATAAGAATAATTTGTTAAGACTTAAGGAGTTATTATTAATTATTATAGATTAAGATGATTGTTTATCACTAGTTATTATTAGCTATTATCAGTTATTAAAGATGAAGATGATTGTTTAGTATCAGCTATTATAGACTAAGATGATTGTTTTTTTAAATGAATTTAAATTTTAGACTGACGTTGTTATTAAAGTAGATTATGGATATAAAACCGAAGGTGAAAAGGCAGGGGAAGTCAACTGTCAAGATTTAGAAATAGAAATTTTCTTTATGTATATGAATAAGAAGAAGAATCATGGCAATATTTGTATTTGTTTTATATTTGTAGGTGTGGGTGTGGGTTATGTTTTGTTTTGAAAATGTCAATAAATTCTTATTAAAAAAAATAAAAATAAAATGGAAATGGGCAATGTATATATTTTTAAGGGCAGCTCTCCTTTCCAGGCAGTGGCAGTGGCGGAGGAAGCCTCTCCGCCGCCCGGGGCAGTGGAGTGGAGGCACCCGCCTGGGGGCAGTGCGTCACGACGCATGCGTTGTTGTGTCACGACGCACATCGGCTGCAGTACGCATGCCCGGAATTTCTGGGCATGCGTAGTGCAGCCGAGCCGGCACTGCTGCTCCTGCGGTGAGCCGGTGAGTGAGTGGTGGGTTGTGGGGCTGCCCCGGCCATGCTGCTTTACGGACGGGGCAGCCCCACGACCCACCACTCGCTCGCCGGCTCGCTCGGTCGCCGCGGTAGCAGCAGCACCAACTCTGATGCCCTACATATGCATGGACAGGGTGCCGGGCAGCAGGGGAGTGGCAGGAGGGGCTGGGGAGTGTCACCCCCCCTCCCTTGGAACACGGGGCGGCCCGTCCCCTACGCCCCACCCTTCCTAGGCCACTGGGCAGTGGTCTGAGGGTCATGCTGCTACTAGGGATGCGGGAAAGGGAACATAGGAACATTGGGAGATGACTTACACTGAGTCAGGACACTCTTCCATCTAACTCAGCATTGTCTAATGGCTGGCAGTGGCTCTCCAGGGTTTAAGGAAAGCATCTCTCCCAAACATACCTGGAGATAATAATAATAATAATAATAATAATAATAATAATAATAATAATAATAAACCTTTATTGTCACTACACCACCTGTGTGCAGTGAAATTAAATGAGCCCCCCCCCCCATACACTCAGTCTTGTTCGCACTCTGTGTGCTTGTCGGAAGTCAATTGCACCACTATTTTTTTCCATTCAGCAGCCCAACAGCCCACGGATAAAAACTGTTCTTTAACCTGTTGGTGCGGCTGACTATACTTCTATATCTCCTGCCCGAAGGTAGGAGATTAAAGAGGTGCTGGCCGGGGTGAGTCGTCCCTGAGAATTTTCCTCTCTCTCCTGAGGCAGCGGTCTCCTGAGATGTCATCTAGTGAACTCAGGGGACAGCCCATGACATCATGTGCAGTATTCACCACCCTCTGTAGGGACTTAGAATCATAGAGTTGGAAGGGACCACAAGGGCCATCCAGTCCAACCCCCTGCCAAGCAGGAAACACCATCAAAGCATTCCTGACATACCCAGCTCCCTAAGCCGTTCCTCATAAGGCATCGTTTCCAGGCCTTGGACCATTTTGGTTGCCCTCCTCTGGACACGTTCCAGCTTGTCAGTATCCTTCTTGAACTGTGGTGCCCAGAACTGGACACAGTATTCCAGGTGAGGTCTGACCAGAGCAGAATACAGTGGTACTATTACTTCCCTTGATCTAGATGCTATACTCCTATTGATGCAGCCCAGAATTGCATTGGCTTTTTTAGCTGCTGCATCACACTGTTGACTCATGTCAAGTTTATGGTCTACCAAGACTCCTACCAATACTTCCTGTCCGTGGCTGTCAAACCAGCGTACCACACTGTAACACAGCATGAAAGGACATTAGGAACTGAACCTTGGAGCTTTTCCATTCAAAGCAGATGCTACACCACTGAGCTATGACCCTTCTTCCATAACTCTATTTGTTTTGTTCATGATAATCTAACAAGTTCGCACATCCTGAACTGAAATGCAGTTGTCCTTCAAAATTGGCACCATTCAAATTGTGTGATTCAGTTCTCCAACAACAAAAAGAAAAAAAAATGCATAGCAAGAAGCATATATTATAGTAGAGGGAAGTACACACACAAAAATGCACGCATTAGTGAAAATAATTAATAGGAATTCATTTCATTAGGAGAATTTGCTTGCAAAAAATGCTAAGTGGTGAGATTATGGGAGAAAAGTATCTCATGTGGAAAGCAACATCTCTCTTTCATATTGCAAGGGGGAATGTTTTCCAAATATTCTCCATATTTTTATTTTTATTTTTTGTGTGAATACATGCCAGCCACAGTTTCCCCCCTACCATGGCCTACACCATCCTCTCAGCTCCATGATCCCATGACTTAGGCACAGTGCTGGATTTACGTATAAGCTAAAAAAAAGTTATAGCTTAGGGCCCCACTCTTTTGGGGCCCCCCAAAAAAATTAAAGGGAAGAAAAAAGATGGATGTACATTTCCAAAATATAAGATAAAAACAAATAAAATAAAACCTACAGTTATTGTGTCATGTTATAGCATGACACAATAGAGATTAGATTATGAGTCTTTGTAAATTGGGTTTCTAAAGGAACTTTTGTTATTGCCAAATGCCAATGTGTCTGCATGATTAAGTTTGCTATGAAGTGTTTTGTTTTGTTTTTAAGTTTGTTATTAAGTGTTATTGTTATTAAGTGTTCTTGTTATTGAGAGTCCCACGGACTACAAAAAGATCAAACTTATCCATCCTTAAAGAAATCAGCCCTGACTGCTCACTGGAAGGGCAGATCCTGAAGTTGAGGCTCCAATACTTTGGCCACCTCATGAGAAGAGAAGACTCCCTGGAAAAGACCCTGATGTTGGGAAAGATGGAGGGCACAAGGAGAAGGGGACGACAGAGGACGAGATGGTTGGACAGTGTTCTCGAAGCGACTGGCATGAGTTTGGCCAAACTGCGGGAGGCAGTGGAGGATAGGCGTGCCTGGCGTGCTCTGGTCCATGGGGTCACGAAGGGTCGGACACGACTGAGCGACTGAACAACAACAACAATTAAGTGTTTTGTGTTGTGTAGGCTCCGCCTGCTAGCCTGCTCCCTAAAATACCACTGGTTTGCTCATTTCTATATATAGGGTGCCTACATTCTGCATGGACTTCTTGCATGGCAATATGTAGCATGCAGTTGCAGACTGCAGTGCAGCACAGTTGAATGAAGGTCAAGCTGTTGTACCTGTTATCTAATATTAAAGAGTGCTTGCAGGCAGCATAGACTAAGGGTATGAGCAGTATATTCAACACACACAAAAAGTGACAATTTGTTGTTGACAAAGGACAGCTGGACATATAAAGGGCCCCATTAACCTTCGGTAGCTTAGGGCCTCATCAAACCTAAATCTGGCCCTGCTTAGGCAGAGCTGCAAGAGGCTGGCTCCTTGAGAGAAGAATGGATTCTGTTGCATCTCTGCATGGGAAGTGGTTCAGTGATCATCATACCCTATGTAGGCACAAGACGGAATTACTTCTGGGGAGGAACATAAAAAGAGTCTGATGGATCAGGCCAATGGCTCATCTAGTCCAGCATTCTGTTCTCACAGTGGCCAACCAGATGCCTGTGGGAAACCCAAGCACAAGAGCACTTTTTCCTCCCATGGTTCCCAGCAAATGACTGGATGGAGGAGACAAGCAGAGAACAGTAGATCATGCAGAGACAAAGTCACCAGACTCTCTGACTTTTTTTGGAGGGGGGGGGGTCACAGAAACCTCAACTGATTTACGAGGCAATCTTTGTTGTTGTTGTTGTTCAGTCGTTCAGTCGTGTCCGACTCTTCGTGACCCCATGGACCAGAGCACGCCAGGCACGCCTATCCTTCACTGCCTCTCGCAGTTTGGCCAAACTCATGTTAGTAGCTTCGAGAACACTGTCCAACCATCTCATCCTCTGTCGTCCCCTTCTCCTTGTGCCCTCCATCTTTCCCAACATCAGGGTCTTTTCCAGGGAGTCTTCTCTTCTCATGAGGTGGCCAAAGTACTGGAGCCTCAACTTCAGGATCTGTCCTTCTAGTGAGCACTCAGGGCTGATTTCTTTGAGAATGGATAGGTTTGATCTTCTTGCAGTCCATGGGACTCTCAAGAGTCTCCTCCAGCACCATAATTCAAAAGCATCAATTCTTCGGCGATCAGCCTTCTTTATGGTCCAGCTCTCACTTCCGTACATTACTACTGGGAAAACCATAGCTTTAACTATACGGACCTTTGTCGGCAAGGTGATGTCTTTGCTTTTTAAGATGCTGTCTAGGTTTGTCATTGCTTTTCTCCCAAGAAGCAGGCGTCTTCTAATTTCGTGACTGCTGTCACCATCTGCAGTGATCATGGAACCCAAGAAAGTGAAATCTCTCACTGCCTCCATTTCTTCCCCTTCTATTTGCCAGGAGGTGATGGGACCAGTGGCCATGATCTTTATTTTTTTGAGGCAATCTTATACATGTCTATATTGAAGTGAGTCCCACTGAGCTCAATGGGCCCTACTCCCAAGTAAATGTGAATACAATTACCTCCTTATTTCATCCATCTGCCATGGCAGTTCTATGGGAGCAAATTAAGAGTCCCTCTTCTCCAGCTTGTCACTTGGAAGCTATTGCCATCTCTGTTACATCACCAGCATATGTCCCAACACAGCAGGGATGCTGCACTTAATCTTGCCAATGGCATTATGTCAAAATTAGAAGCACACACATCTTAGACATGCAGCATGAACTTTCCTACAGCGTGTATTTTTAAAGAAAGACCTGCTTCCAAGATGCTTGTTTTTCTACGCTTCCTGATTTTTCATTCTCAGAGCTAATCAACTGGAAAGCATGTTCGGTGATTATCTCCGTTCTCCCTTGCTACTTTGTTTAGCTCTAGCCTGTCCTTCCCCAGAGTCTCCTGAAGGAGATCTCATTAAGGACTTTTCTTTTGAGAAAAGGTCCCTCGGGTTCCCCCCCCCTCTTTTATTTTAAAAAAAGTCTTCTTTAAAAGGTCACCCAGCTTGAGACAAAATTATTCTCTATGCTCCCACCCTCCTGGTGACTAAGAGACTTGCATAAGCCCTTTAAGATGGAATGTGGGGCCTGGTGGGGAGTAGACTAGACAATTTATTCTGCCCTTCTTTTGCACCAAAATACCGGTACTTACAGGTGTGTTCCAAAGAGGCTGCATTTTGCTGGCCCATTGATGGCCCCTCAGTTAAAACATTTAGCAATCTGCGATTATGGTTACTTAACACTAAAGTGTTTCGGAGAGCCACACTTTCCCCCAGTCTTGCAGGCGCTGAAATAAATATTCAGAAGGGCTGAAGAATGTCAATCGTATGCACTAGAGTGAAGGTGGAGATCTTGTCAGTTCCCGAGAAGCTTTAAATGGAAATGAGCGATTTTAATTGACATTTGTAAAATGTGAATCCTAAATTTGGTAGGCATTTCATTCTGCCTTGTAGCTTCCCACCTCTCTTTCCTTGTCACTCAGCTTCTCTTTGCAACGTTTGGCTGAAAGGTCTGATGTGATCTGCTTCCAGGAGTGGTGCTTTGAGTGAGAGCTGAGACAAAAATCAAAACAGAGCAGCGTCTTGAAAACTTTGGAGTTGCAAAGTTAGCGTTTTTCTTCCACTTTCCATTTCTGTGCCTATTCCTGATATGCCAATGTTTAGGTATACTTGCAGACATGTAGGAGGAGAAATTCAGTGGCTCATCTCCAGGTCATCATATTAACACAAGGACTTGTGGGTATGCCAAAAGCTTCCTCTCAGCTCCCCACATGCCCTTGGGCCCTTCTCAGAACTGCTCTGGTGGGTTGGGAGAACACCCCAGAACAGATTTTTTGGGGGGTGAGCAGGGGGCATGTGAGGAGAGGGGATGAAATTTGGTTGCACAGGTAAGTCCTTGCAGTCGCAGGATGCCTTTGTTGTAGGAAACATGTAGGTATCAAGAACCCAGCAAGACCTAAAAAAGCCAATGCAATTCTGGGCTGCATCAACAGGAGTATAGCGTCTAGATCAAGGGAAGTAATAGTACCACTATATTCCGCTCTGGTCAGACCTCACCTGGAATACTGTGTCCAGTTCTGGGCACCACAGTTCAAGAAGGATACTGACAAGCTGGAACGTGTCCAGAGGAGGGCAACCAAAATGGTCAAAGGCCTGGAAACGATGCCTTATGAGGAACGGCTTAGGGAGCTGGGTATGTTTAGCCTGGAGAAGAGAAGGTTAAGGGGTGATATGATAGCCATGTTCAAATATATAAAAGGATGTCATATAGAGGAGGGTGAAAGGTTGTTTTCTGCTGCTCCAGAGAAGCGGACACAGGCAATGGATTCAAACTACAAGAAAGAAGATTCCACCTAAACATTAGGAAGAACTTCCTGACAGTAAGAGCTGTTCGACAGTGGAATTTGCTGCCAAGGAGTGTGGTGGAGTCTCCTTCTTTGGAGGTCTTTAAGCGGAGGCTTGACAGCCATCTGTCAGGAATGCTTTGATGGTGTTTCCTGCTTGGCAGGGGGTTGGACTGGATGGCCCTTGTGGTCTCTTCCAACTCTAGGATTCTATACAAAAAAAAAATTCTTTCCAGTAGCACCTTAGAGACCAACTAAGTTTGTTCTTGTTATGAGCTTTCGTGTGCCTGCACACTTCTTCAGATACCATAGAATCTATGATTCTATAATTCTATGACCTTTCACACTAGCTTCCTGCATTCCAAACCACTGTAGACTTTCATAACCATGTGTAATCAATGTATCAGAAGGGATCAGGGTCGTGGCTGCTGTCCTCAGCCACAGGGTCATTCTTGGTTGGGTAGCTGCAAAAGGGCCACTCTGCACCAATTGCTGGAGACCAAAGGAGGGGAGAGTTGTTCTTTGGTTTGAATGCTGCTTGTGGGTATCGCATGGGCATCTGGTTGGCCACCGTGAGAACAGGATGCTGAGCTAGATGGGCTGTTGTCCTGATCCAGGAGGTTCTTCTTATGTTCTCTTACTTCTCATACTCAGCTCCTTTCACCTGCCTCTTGTTCTGGATCAGCGTCCTGGCACCTCACTGCCAGGCAAAGATTTGGAACTTCCTACTCAGTTTCTGCCCAAGACTTTAATGCTGAAATCGGATTGGTACATAAGCAAGGCATGTTTTCAAGGTACAGCAGGTGTGAAAGAGGATAAAATACAAGCTAAGACAATGATTAAACAAGTGATGTTTTGTGTATGTATGTTTTTAAATGTGTGATACAGTACTTGGAAACCTTTTGTTAACAAGTGAGTAACAAGTCTAGTCGTTCTCATTAGCATTTGCTTTCACCTTCACCATGTTTAGCAATGCAGGTGGCCCTGTGGTTTAAACCACTGAGCCTATTGGGCTTGCTGAGCAGGAGGTCAGCAGTTCGAATCCCCACAACGGAGTGAGCTCCCATTGTTCGGTCCCAGATCTTGCCAACCTAGCAGTTCGAAAGCACCCCAAAAAGTGCAAGTAGATAAATAGGTACCACTCCGGCGGGAAGGTAAACGCATTTCCATGTGCTGCTCTGGTTTGCCAGAAGCGGCTTAGACATGCTGGCCACATGACCCGGAAGCTATCTGTGGACAAACGCTGGCTCCCTCAGCCTATAGAGCGAGATGAGCGCTGCAACCCCAGAGTCGTCCGCGACTGGACCTAACGGTCAGGGGTACCTTTACCTTTACCACTGCAGAGGAAGAAGAATCACCTTAAGGTATCCCATCTCTTTCTCAACAGGAACCGCACATGGCACATCACTGAGGTGCGAGATGATAGGAAGAGTTAAAAGCAGGCAATTAACCAACCATCGATTGGCAGGATCCAAAGTGCTCGGATCCTTTTTGAAAACAACAATAATAACAGGCAGAGGATGATTATTTTAATGCCAATGACTTTTGGATGCATAAATGGCTTTGAGTTACTTAGCGGCAGTGATTCATGCCCAAGAGCAAGACGTCTGCCAGGAAACAGCTTTCCTTCCTGGCTGAGAATGGGAAGACATTATTAGAGGAAAGCAAGTGGCCAGCCAATTCACTGTGTGTGCCATTAGCTGCATCCTAGTTTGGCACTTACAAGTGGTCATCAGCTGTCGTGACTACAAGCATTTCAATAAAATTCCCAGACACAAACAGGTAAACAACAGCATTTGGTTGTACCTCTTGTCCAAAATCTCCCAAAGCAGGGGTAGAAAACCTGTGGCCTTCTAGAGCAAGAAAAAGGCACCCAAGGAGAACATGGAGGACGTCATTGAAGGTGTATGGTCTACAGAGAGTTCTGATGGTGAGCTGAAGAGCCCTGGAGAGCCACATGTGGCCCCTGGGGGCCCCTCTACTACACCTAGGCTACTAACTCTGATGCCTCCCTTCTACTATAATGCCCATCTGAGCCTCCAAATACCAGTTTCTGGGCATCACAAGTGGGAAGCTCAGATCTTGCTTGATGGTTTCCCATGGGGTCTAGTTGACGACTGTGAGAACAGGACCTTGGAATACATGGGCCGGACTTCCGGCGAGGGCCGGACTTCCGACGAGGACGCCATCGCGGGCGGTCGTGGGTCGCTTCGGCAGCGAAGCGACCCAGGCCGGCCGGGGGTAGGAGCCCCGCTACCGCAAAGCGGGGCTCCGATAAGCCGCGGGAAGAGCGTCCCGCGGCTTGGGCTCTCCGGCGAGCCCGCTATGGCTCCGAACCCTTCCCTCGTTCCCCCTGTAAAGGGGGAGCGGGGGTGAAGGGACCACGGAGCCGGGCTGTGGAGGCATGCCCCAACCGGTCCGGCGAAGCGGCGGCCGCCGCTCGCGGTGAGCGAGTTCGTTCTACCTGTCAAAGGGAAAAAAGAAGAAGCCCGTTGGCCGTGAGTACGTTTAAATTGGATTTATCATCGGCATTTGGCGCTCCGGGAGCTATTACGGAAAGGAAGCCCGTTTATCTCCCTTTGTGTGGAGTGAAAGTAACTGTTTCTGATGGCTGCTGTTGCAGTGCTGGATATAATGTTTCGAATTTTGACAAGTGAGACTGATTAGATCCCTTTTGAGGGATTCAAGTTGGTGGAAATATTTCTTCCTAAAGTGGAAAGAATGCAATCTTTTCGCCCTGACTCCAGGGAAAATGGCTGCGGAAATCTGTGGTTGAGATGGAAAAATACTGTGTCTAAGATGGGAAAACACTGAAATCTGATACCTTATACCCACTTCTACCATGTTGGGTTTCGCTTTCAAGTTGGCCTTGGACTCTGGATTAACCCACGAACAAAGGACTATTCTTTTGAATTTAGAACTGCTGAACCAGAAATTAACTTTGCTGACCCAGGATGACAATTTATACATCACAAGAAAGACTATTCAGAATATTGCTAAAATGGAACAAAACCTTGGCAGGGAACTCAAGGGAATTATTGAAGTACATAGTACAATGCTCTGGCAACTCCGAGAAGATGAAAAATCCTGTTGGGGTGAGGGACCCAGGATTAGGAGACGGTTTATATCCAATTCCTGGGGTGAGAGTCCAGGAATGATGGGGAAAAGATTCATATATCTACAATTAGAAGACGAACGGAATTTTGAAGCGGAGATGCTGCAAGGTGATGATTTGTGTACCCTGATGCTCCCTGCAAGGATTGTCATAGACTCTGTTTGGAACTGTGGCCTTACAAGGAAAGAGGACACTTTGAAAAAGGGTTTTGGCGCAAGATGGAGGAATGTTTGTGGGGAGACCCAGAGAAGGCACAGGAAAATGGTCAGAAAAGGGATAGGGTGAAATATAATAAATAAAATTAGGATTCATTATGGTACCCTGAAGCCGGTGTGTTAAGATTTTAAGTTTTTGAACTAGAGAAGAGATATTTGAATTTTTTGTTATTAACAGCAGTTTAAGTGAAAGAAGATGTATGATCTGAAATAAGAAGTAATTTGTTATGTTATGAAGTTATATTATTAATTAATATGAAGTTATAATTGGAATAGGTTGGATTTAAGCTAAGAAGTGATTAGTATTCATTTTTGAATGATTTAATTTTTGAGAAGAGAAGTTACTAAAGTAAATTAGAATTGGAACCAAAGGAGGGAAAACGGGGGAAGTCACCTAGTAAAGATTCGAACTAGAAAAGTTTTTTTTTTTGTATAAACAAGAAGAAGAATTGTTGGTGTGTTTTATATTTGTTTTATTATGTTTTGATTGTGGGGTTGGGTTTTGGTCTGGGTTAGTGTATGTGTCGTGTTGTTTTTTGCTTTGAAAAAACCAATAAATTCTTTATATATAAAAAAAGGAATACATGGGCCACTCGCCTGATCCAGCAGGGTCTCCTTATGTTTTGGAGTCCTTGGTTCCCCCCCTCGCCTTAAGCTACTCTATTAAGTGTCATGAACTTTGATGGCACTGTAGAAACTTAAAATAAAAATAAATAAAATGGAGCACATCTATCTCCTTCCTTGGAGTTACAGGTAGGTAGCAGTGTTGGTCTGCCATAGTCAAAATAAAAAAAATAAATAAATAAAAAAAAAATCCTTCCAGTAGCACCTTAGAGACCAACTAAGTCCTTCCTTGGAGGTTTTCCATCAGAGGTGGGATGACTATCTGCCATGGATACTGAAGCTGAGATTCCTGTATTGCAGGGGGTTGGACGAGATGATCCTTGGGGGGTGCTAACGACACTCAAGGAATCCTACCTTGGAAAATTCCTATTTAGCCACTTCAACAGATGACTGGCTACAGCACATGCTACATCTAGAAGGATGACCCCCCCCAAAAAAAAACCATGTGTCCCTTGGGATGAGAAAAGTACTCCATCTCTGGTCCATATGAATGCAGATATCATTATCTCATTCATAGAAACATAGAACTGTAGAGTTGGAAGGGACCCTGAGGGTCATTTATTCCAACCCCTCACAATGCAGGAATCTCAACTAAAGCATTGGATGCCCATTCCTCTCGGGTCAAGCGAGTAGCAAAGGCAGCGACTTCTCACCTTGGGGTGGTGGACCTAAATTAGGCAACGGAAGATCGGTAGGTGTTGCTGGCTCTGTCTACATGCCTCCACCCCGCTTTCCGTGTTTCTAAATAGCAGCATATTCTGCTGAACAATTCCTGTGCACCAAGCCGCCTTCCAGCCACCATCCGGAAGGAAGGAGAGTTCCAGAAAGCAGAAAAAAAGAGAGAGTCAACAAAGGAAGGAGGAGGAGAGACTTAATTGAGATAATTTTAGCTCTTCGGAACAGCACAGGCAATCTGCAGAACCATTTGGAAAGGAAAGAGGAGAATGGAACGACTTTAGCACAGGGCGCCGGATGCGCCAAATAAGGAGAAGAAAAAGGATAAGTGGAGGAAGGAAAAACCCCAGGCCTAAGAACTTGGTGGGTGGATGAATAGAGCCTTTATTATATAACGCTAAAATCACCTAGTCATTTCCTAGAACGTTCTGTGCACCGATCTATGAAGGTAGCGGTCAGCCTGAAGTCTTATGATTATGATGGCCAGGATTCCTAAGCCTTAGCCCTTAACACACACATTCTAATCCCGTGCATGTTTACTTATGAGAAAATCATTAGAACACAAGAAGAGTCTGCTGGAGGCCAGTGGCCCATCTAGTCCAGCATCCTCTTCTCACAGTACCCAACCAGATGCCTGTGGAAATCCAGAAAGCAGGATTTGAGCACAAGGGAAACTCTCCCCATCCGTGGTGTTGAGAAGCATTGCTGTCTCCAACTGTGGAGGCAGAGCATAGCAGTCTTGCCTAGTGGTTGCTTCATTGTTTGCTGTTGTTCAGTCGGTCAGTCGTGTCCAACTCTTCGTGACCCTATGGACCAGAGCACGCCAGGCACGCCTATCCTTTCACTGCCTCCCGCAGTTTGGCCAAACTCATGCTAGTCGCTTCGAGAACACTGTCCAACCATCTCATCCTCTGTTGTCCCCTTCTCCTTGTGCCCTCCATCTTTCCCAACATCAGGGTCTTTTCCAGGGAGTCTTCTCTTCTCATGAGGTGGCCAAAGTACTGGAGCCTCAACTTCAGGATCTGTCCTTCCAGTGAGCACTCAGGGCTGATTTCTTTAAGAATGGATAAGTTTGATCTTTTTGCAGTCCATGGGACTCTCAAGAGTCTCCTCCAGCACCATAATTCAAAAGCATCAATTCTTCGGCGATCAGCCTTCTTTATGGTCCAGCTCTCACTTCCATACATTACTACTGGGAAAACCATAGCTTTAACTATACGGACCTTTGTCGGCAAGGTGATGTCTCTGCTTTTTAAGATGCTGTCTAGGTTTGTCATTGCTTTTCTCCCAAGAAGCAGGCATCTTTAATTTCGTGACTGCTGTCACCATCTGCAGTGATCATGGAACCCAAGAAAGTAAAATCTCTCACTGCCTCCATTTCTTCCCCTTCTATTTGCCAGGAGGTGCATAAAAATAATAATAAATAATAATAATAATAATAATAATAATAATGGCATTGTGATACTGGCAGTCTTATTTCCAGACTTTTTCCTAACGATTCCAAGCATTAAATCCACCTTTCACAAGCATGCTGATAGCTCTTATTTGTGGATGGTGCCCCCGCTACATGGCTCATCTACCATTAATTACTCCATTGTGTCACACTGCCTTTTAAGCCGCCCCCCTCCTAATTATTGGTTTATTTAAAATTAATTGCTTATAATTCTGTGGCCTGCTTTCACATTCCAAGGTTTTTAACATTCCCATTTGCTTTATCAACTCAGGGCTTACCTGTATTGAACTTTCCTCCATGCCTTCCAGGCATGGTTTCCACTTTAAAACTCCATGTTCGAGCACTCTTTTTAAATTGCTCTGGAGCGTCTCTTGTTATTATTTATTGAATTTATATAAGGGCCTATACCCGGAGGTCTCAGGGCGATCCACAGAACAAAATCCAAACATAAAACCACGAAATATAGAATCGAAATAAAAACAACAACCCAATACCTCCGCCCCCCCTCTTTAAAGCTGACTTGGAGCAAACAGCTATTGACAGAAAACCTGGGTTGCTGTTTGTTGCGCTTCAGCTTTAAAGAGTGTTTTTTTGCGAGAAAAGTTATGGGGTGAAAAAAGAGAGCTTGGACTTGAAGCTTTAAAGTGTGCACAGCATGGAGGGAAGGCGATTGCGGATTAGCTCTCAGTTATGTTCTTGTTTATCCATACCATCCTCAGCATTTTCCTTCTAAGCCATCACACCCTCCTCTGCTACTTTTTAATGAATATTTATTTCAAGTTGTTCCATGTTAGCTCGACACGCTTAAGATCCTCCCCTCCTATTCTGCCTGGTGCGTTCCGAGCTGTTTGATTTTTCTGTGTTTGTGTCCTCTGAGTGTTCCTTTCCCATTATAAATGTTTGATTTTCCTACCTAACTTTTTAAACCTTGCTCTGCTTTTCATTACAGTCAAATTACGATCTCTAACTGCGTTTGCTTCCCATTTGATCTCCTTTCTTACATCTTCACTTTTAAATTAATATTTTGCAGGTCTCTGAAGGCTATTATTGCAGAATCTATTTGATGTTGGAGCACCGCAATCAATTTCATTATATTGGATCGGCTTGATCTGCTCTCATTGGCCCATCTGGTCAGGCATTCAGTTCTCACAGTGGCCAACCAGAAGCCTATGGGAAACCAGCAAGCAGCACCCAAACCTGAGGGCTCTCCCCTCCTGTGGTTTCCAGCAACTGGTTTCCAGAAGAAGAAGAAGAAGAAGAAGAAGAAGAAGAAGAAAAGAAGAAGAAGAAGAAGAAGAAGGGGAGGAGGAGGAGGAGAAAGAAGGAGGAGGAGGTCCTAATGAAAATTCAACCTTTTAGGCTGAATGTCCCCTAATAGCGTTCTGTCTAGGGCAGGGTTGAGCTGACTTTAATTCTATCTTTGTTGTGTATTTCAGAAGCTCCTGGGGCTGAGTGCTTCCTCTACCTCCCCCATCTCTCATATTTGTAACAGTTCTCACATTAGCTTCACAACAACCCTGTGAGGTAGGCTGAGCAAAAGAGTGAATTGCCAAACCATGGTCATACAAAGCCAATCCTCCCTTCCTTCTGAAGAGGAGGAGGAGGAGTTTGGATTTGATATCCCATTTTATCACTACCCGAAGGAGTCTCAAAGCGGCTAACAACTACCTGTCATTTAGAAAATACCTGAAGGCAGCCCTGTTTAGGGAAGTTTTTAATTTGTGACTTTGTATTGTATTTTAATATTTGTTGGAGGCCGCCCAGAGTGGCCGGGGAGACCCAGCCAGATGGGCGGGGTATAAATAATAATTATTATTATTATTATTATTACTAACATTCTCCTTTCCCTTCCTCCCCCACAACAAACACTCTGTGAGGTGAGTGGGGCTGAGAGACTTCAGAGAAGTGTGACTAGCCCAAGGTCACCCAGCAGCTGCATGTGGAGGAGTGGGGATGCGAACCCGGTTCACCAGATTACGAGTCTACCGCTCTTAACCACTACACCACACTTGCTCAGAAGCATTACTGCCTCTTACCATGGTGGCAGAGCACAGCAATCATGACTAGGAGCCATGGATAGCTTTGTCCCCAATAAATTTGTCCTATGCTCTGTTAAAGCAATCTACGTTGGTGACTGTTGTTGCCTCCTGCCCTGCATGAAGAAGGACTTCCTTTGATCTGCCCCGAATCTTCCAACATTCAGATTCACCGGATGCCCATGATTTCAAGTATCATGAGAGAGGGAGAAAGACTTCAGTGGCTTCAAGTTCCAAGAAAGGAGATTCCGACTGAACATTTGGAAGAACTTTCCCATGGTAAGAGATGTCTGGCAATGGAACAGACTCCCATGAGAGGTGGTGGACTCTCCTTCCTTGGAGGTTTTCCATCAGAGGTTGGATGGCCATCTGTCATGGATGCTTTAGCTGAGATTCATGCATTTCAGAGGGTTGGACTAGATGACCCTTAGACACCTTCCAACTCTAAGATTCTATGATTCACTTTTTCCATGCAATGCAGCATTTTATGAACTTCTATCACCTTACTTGCCTTTTCTCTAAACTAAGAAGTCCTAAACCCTGCAACCATTCCTCTTCATTTTGGTTCCCCTTATCTGAGCCTCTTCTAACTCTACAATATCATTTTTGAGGTTTGGTGACCAGAACTGTACACTGTACTCAAAATGCAGTCGCACTGTAGATTTGTATTATGGCATTAGGACATCAGCAGTTTCATATTCAACTCCTTTCCTAATGATCCCTAGCTTGTGGATTAGCATCTCCACCCCCATCGTTCAGCCCAGACACTGAGGTCCAGCTCTGATGGCCTTCTGGTGGTTCCCTCCCTGCGAGAAGTGAGGTTACAGGGAACCAGGCAGAGGGCCTTCTCGGTGGTGGCACCTGCCCTGTGGAACGCCCTCCCATCAGATGTCAAAGAAATAAACAACTATCTGACGTTTAGAAGACATCAGAAGGCAACCCTGTTTAGGGAAGTTTTTAATGACTGACATTTTAATGTATTTTTAATCTTTTGTTGGAAGCCACCCAGAGTGGCTGGGGAAACCAAGCCAGATGGGCAGGGTACAAATAAATTATCATCATCATCATCATCATCATTATCACCATCATTATTATGACATTGCAGGAGTTCTATGACGCAGAGACTAATGGAAACCTTCCACATTCCTCTGATATTGTTCAATTCATCTACCTAAGTATAACCAAGCAAGGCCAGTGGCGTACCAAGGGGGGGCGATGGGGGCAGAGCACCCCATGTGCTAGCCTGGGGGGAGGGTGACACTTGGCGCCACCCCCCCACTCCCATGCCATGCCCGTCACCCCTTCTGTGTGGCGGCGACAACTTTTAAGGCTGCAGCTCATGAGCAGCAGCACAGACGCCAGGCGCGAGCGGCCGGCACCCCTTCCGTCGCGGCTCGGCAGCGGCAACTTTTAAGGCTGCAGCGCGTCTGTGCTGCTGTTCACGCACTGCAACCTTAAAAGTTGCCGCTGCCGAGCCTGCACGGAAGGGGTGCCGGCCGCTTGCGTCCAGCATCTTGGGTGGACTGTGCATGTCCGCACATGCACACTCCACTCTGGATGCTTCGCATGCGTTGTGACATCAGGGCACACGTGCGCTAGGGAGCGGCGTCCCGCGCCCGGGGGGTGCCCCCGCGTTTGCCGCTCCGGGAGGCAAAGCGACTCCCTACGCCACTGAGCAAGGCTACAACTGAATCGTGCCTGACAAGGCAAGAACAACGTCCGCGGCAACCACCAGCACCCGAGCAGTTTCAAACGAGGGCTTCATATCTGTTTCTATTTCAAATGGGCTATTTTATGTTCAGTGAGATGGCAGAATGTCCCTATGTAGAAAGTCATTAAACAGTCAAGAGAACAAAGGAGTAAGAGCTCATCATGGACACTGATTTTCTGCATAGTCTCCTTTAAAGCTCATCACACACAAAAACAAGTCCTTATTTTAACTCAGGCTGCCATTGGGGAAAAATGTGAAAAATTCACTGCATGCCACCAAGCCTGTTATTAGATGGAAAGCGTTAGATCCGGGTATTGAGTGACTTGGCTTTTTTTCTCATCCCTAAAAGCCTTCTAATTAAACGGCATTTAAGTGTGAGAAGTGGCTCGTACGGAGAGCGTCAAGAACACTTAGCCGAATGTGCAGCTTTGTAGTATTGAATTTGCTTTCGTCAAATGCAGTAGATGTTTCAGGAAAACAAGAACTAGTCTGGGCTGATGGGAAGATGAAGACGTGAAAAGTACAGACATTTGCAGCGTATGCATTCTCTGGAGCTAGGCAGTAAATTATAGTGTTGGTTTCTTTTTTGGTTTTTTTACAAGGGGCACCCTATTCACACATACAATGGACATAAATGTATGCTATGACAAAACCTGTCCCTGCCATTTCTTGAATTTCTTCTATTTTTTCTGCCTCATCCCCTTAGAATTTCATTAGAATTCCAGTGTGTGTGTCTGAGCTTGCCGGATCATTGCAAGGTGTTCGAGACTGCTGTGGGTTCCTCTCCTTTCCATTAAACACTTCAGCAAAAATACTTTTATATCTCACCTTTTACCCCAAACAGCTCTAGGTGGCATACATGGTTCCCTGCAATTAATCCCCACAACAACCCTGTGAGGAAGGTTAGGCTAAGTGATGGTGACTAGCCCAAGGTCACCCAGCGGGCTTCATGACCAAGTGGGGATTTGATCCCCGGTCTCCCGGGCTTTAGTCTGGTACTCTAACTATTATGCCGCACTGTCCTTCCCGCACTGTGCAGCCTCTCTGGCTGCTTCCACTTCCCGATCCAAAAGAGCCTCATGGGAGCAGGCAACCTCTCGATATCTTCCTCCTAGGTTTTAACTGAATCCTTGGGAGATTGGCTCCAAAGAACCTGAGATCGGTGTGCTTCCTGTATTTATTTTTAAGGGAAGGCTTTTTAACAAACAAACAAACAAACAAAATATTTTTGCATGGTTGTTTTTGAAAGATTAAAAGAAAAAGCCCTAACTTTTTAAAGAGAAGAATGAACGCCTGTCAGGTGCTTGTTGGGCAGCTTTCCTCGCCTCTTCGCTTTAGAGGAAAGACCAGCCCAAGATGCAATGGGAAGTGTTGGCACCCAGGGAGGCTGCAGGGTGCAGGCCACAAAAAAGAGGTTATTTGTAGAATGCTGGAAAAGGACACTTACAAACACCCTCAAGACATCTTGAATGTAAGACAAGTGTAACAAAAACCCAGCACCCTACACTAGAACAACTTCCCCAGAATTTCTCTCCCTTTTTGATAAATTTGGAATTGACAATAAAACTGCAAATATCATAATGCCTTTATACAAATCTATGGTGTGACCGCATTTGGAATACAGTGGCACCTTGGTACTCAAATGCCTTGGTTCCCAAACGTTGAAAACCCGGAAGTAAGTGTTCCGGTTTTCTAATGCCTTTCGGAAGCCGAACATCTGATGCGGCTGTCAGCTATTGTTTCCGGGATACCTGCACCAATCAGAAGCTGTGCCTTGGTTTTTGAACATTTCGGAAATCAAATGGACTTCCGGAGCGGATTAAGTCTGGTGCTTTTGTTTTTGCTATTTATTTTGCATTTTTGTTTTTGAGGCTTTTTCGGTTCATTTGTTTGTGTGACTGTGTGGCAACCCAGTTCAGCTACTGATTGATTGATTGTGTGACTGAGGAAATGGATAAAAGTCCCTTATCCAAACAATGACTATCATCAGTGCAGGTAAGGAAAAAAATAATTTTAATTTTTATCATCTACAATACTGTCTTATTTATTTTATAGTACAGTACATTGATTCTTTTATAGCATTCATGGATTTATGGATCAAATGTCTCATTAGATAGTAAAATTCATGTTAAATTGCTGTTTTAGGGGTTGTTTTTAAAGTCTGGAACAGATTAATTCATTCTGCATTACTTCCTATGGGAAAGCACACCTGGGTTTTGGAACACTTTGGTTTTGGAAAGGATTTCTGGATCGGATTAAGTTTGAGAATCAAGGTGCCACTGTACTGTACACACTAGTCACCACCTCAACTCAAAAAGTTTCCAGACCCAAACAGGCTCCTCTTATGTTCTGTAGTGCTTGTGCTAGAGGATTGTCAAGGGATCAAGTGAAAACTGTCTTCTGCTGATAATTGTCAGGTGGTCGTATTGGAGGCATGGGTGCTGACTGGCTAGTGACTGTGCCGTGGGTGGCTTAGTTCAGCAGAGGTTATTAGCACATGTACGGTTGTGGTTCCGAACAAGCCGCCCTGAGGCTTTTACCACTCTGCCCTGACAGCTGCTGGCAAGGTCAGTCATCCCCATCAATTTGCCCTGCAGCAATGATGGGCAGTCAATCCCTGCTAGAGGTCCATTCTCCCTCCCATCCCCTCCCCTCCACACCCCACCCTGCCTGAGCCACTGCTTAAGCTCAGCATCACAACTTTTCCTTCCAACGTCTTCCCTCCCACTCCACTATTAGCAGAGTGCTGCAGGAGGATTCCTTCACCCAAATTCAACCCGCAGAAAACCCTGCCTTTCCCTTGTTGGGAAATTAGCAGGTGAGTAGAGGATTCGGTGGTGGTGGTGGGGGGGGAGTTTCGAGACTCCAGCACGGATTTTCTGCTGAACCCAGCAGCCAGCAAACATTTCACCAACATTCTCCCACCCGTCTTGCATTCTTTTTTTTTTTACAAATCCATATTTCTTTGCTCCCAACCCCTTACTTTCAGCTGGGCTGCAGAACAGTTTATATAAAGGCCCTGCAAATTTCCTTTCATCGCTGCCTCCGAGTGGGCAGGTTCCTGCAGAGGTGATGTCTGTTTCTGTCTTGCATTCTGTCTAGGGACTCTGGAATATATCTGTGGAATCAGCCCATTTTAGCCTTTTTAACCACCCTATGAGGTACCGTATTTTTTGCTCCATAGGGTGCACCGGACCATAGGGCGCTCGTTTTTAGAGGAGGAAACAAGAAAAAAAATATTTTTCTGGTTTTCCTCCTCTAAAAGCCCTGGTTTTTTTTGAGGATCAGCTAAAAGTTTTGCAGCTTTTTTGCAAAGGGAAAAGCCCTGTTTTTTTGAGGATCAGCTAAAGTTTTGCAGCTTTTTTTGCAAAGGGAAAAGCCCTGTTTTTTTGAGGATCAGCTAAAAGTTTTGCAGCTTTTTTTGCAAAGGGAAAAGCCCTGTTTTTTTGAGGATCAGCTAAAAGTTTTGCAGCTTTTTTTGCAAAGGGAAAAGCCCTGGTTTTTTGAGGATCAGCTAAAAGTTTTGCAGCTTTTTTTGCAAAGGGAAAAGCCCTGGTTTTTTGAGGATCAGCTAAAAGTTTTGTAGCTTTTTTTGCAAAGGGAAAAGCCCTGTTTTTTTTTTTTTGAGGATCAGCTAAAAGTTTTGCAGCTTTTTTGCAAAGGGAGAAAAGCAAAGCTCCTTTTGCAAAGGGGGAAAAGCAAAGAGGAAAAGCCCCATTTTTATGGGGTTCAACTCACATTTCTGCAGCTTCTGAAGGAAAGGGAGCCATTTCTACAGTTTCCAGACAGATAATCTAATCAGCCAGTCACATGTTGCTGGGGAAACAAACAACCTCCCTCTGCAGCACATTCAACAATGGAGGGCGGGGCTGAAAGGGAGCCGGGACTCTTATCTCTCTCCCGATCTCTTGCTGATCAGCTGCTGAGCGGGGTCCTTTCAACACCCCTTTTCTCTTTGTAAAATAAAAAGCACTATCTGCTTTTGGCCCCTGGGCAATTCGGCTCCAGGGACCACCATTCGCTCCATAAGATGCACAGATATTTCCCCTTAATTTTCAGGAGGGAAAAAGTGTGTCTTATGGAGCGAAAAATACGGTAAGTTAGGTTGAGAGGGATTTACAAACACCCCAGTAACCAGCATACCTCATTGGGGGCTTCAGTGGAGGTCTGTCTGATCCACACCCATCTAGGAATGGGTAAATATGTTAGTTTTAGTTCCCCTCAGCTCACTGGTGGAGGAAGCTGCTTTGCCGCCTGGGGCGGCAAACCCGGGGGCACCCAGGGGGCATGGCTTCCTCCGCAGTGTGCATGCGGCGGACGGGCCACAGGACGGGGTGGCCTTGCTCCTCGGCTTGCCTCTCACCAGCTCTTCAGCGGCGTGCTCCGCAGCGCTTCTCTGGCAGACTTCAAGGAGAGCTGAAATCACTAGTCCTCTCCTCTACCTGCTTTCGGCCAGCAACCGAGTGCTCCAGAACGCTGAGAAGTCGCTTCAAGGAGCCGCCTGCTTTGCCGGCTGTTGCTAGCATCGCTTTTAGCTTCCAGGACTGGAAGCTAAAAGAGATGCTAGCAAAGCCCAGCAAAGCAGGTAGCTCCTTAAAGGACAGTAGGGCTGCCTCTAAGAAGCCACTGCAAGGAGCTGCCTGCTCTGGTAGCATCGCTTTTAGCTTCCAGGACCGAAAAGCTGCGGGCGGGGCAGAGGGTGTGCCAAGTGTCGCCCCCTCCAGGGTGAAACCCGGGGCGCACCGCCCCCATCGCCCCTGCCTTCCTACGCCACTGCCTCAGCTTCCCATTCTTGGTTCTCCATGTTTCCAGATCAGTTTACAGAAGAAGAAGAAGAAGAAGAAGAAGAAGAAGAAGAAGAAGAAGAAGAAGAAGAAGAAGAAGGGGAGGAGGAGGAGGAGGAGGAGGAGGAGGAGGTCCTAATGAAAATTCAATCTTTTAGGCCGAATGTCCCATAATATACACATTTTTGTATGCAATTTTCCCTTAGATAAACATATTTTTGCCAAAGCAATTTCCCCTAATAAAAGGTGCTTTTGTATTGTAATATTGTCATTATTTTATTTGCATTATTCATTATTATTATTGGAACTGCTATTTGACGCTGTTCACCACATGCCCCAGGGCGGTTCACAACACTGTAAAATGCAACATTAAGCACAGCATCAAAAGCAGTTTAAAACAAATTACAATCAGAAGTAGAGTGGGTCCTAAAATGCATATATGTCCACACTCCACCCTGGAATGCGCATTGATTATTCTGCACGATTTTTGGCTGGAGAAGTGTATCGTAAGATTCGGACAAGTGCAAATTTCAAAGAATAGCTGTGTATTGGTTCCTGTGTTGTTTCAGTAGGTATCAGTTGAATATGTTTGCTTTCCAATGTGAACTGAATTTCTCTCCCATCTCTCTGATTACCCCACATCTGGAAGCTGCCCAGAGTGGCTGGGGAAACCCAGAAAGATGGGTGGGGTATAAATAATATATTATTATTATTATTATTATTATCATCATCATCATCATCATCATCATCATCATCAGCACTCTTTCTGTATATGTGTGTGTGTATACATAAACATACTAGGGACTGCCACCCCGGCTTGCTCCCTCCGCCACCCTCGCCTGCCCACCAAAACTTTTGCCAACCCCACTTCCCACACAGAAAGCTGTTTACTGAAACACCTCCTTGACCCCTGCTAAACAGCTCGCTTGGGTCACCAGCTCCCCATCCTTCTCACTCAGTTGTTTGCCTGCCAGCATGCAGTTACATAAGCAGTGTGATAACAGCCTTACATTTTTATGTATATAGGAAGATAGATTGACAGATGCATGCACGCACACACACACACACACACACGCACACACACACACTGGATTTTCCCCAAACAGTACCTATATTCAGAATATTTTATTTTATTTTTTTGTAATTTCAATACTTTATTATGAAGTTAAAATAACTTCCCAGTAGGGAATATGGAATATTTTTATACTGCTTTCCCCCCTTTTTTCTTTATTTTATATTTCTGACAGCGTTGTCGTTTTAACTTCATAATAAAGACATGTTTTTTAGAATGTTCTTTTTATTTAAATGATGTACTTCAATTACAGATATTTCTGTTGGTCCCCAAGTGGGAGGATAATAAGCTCTCCGCCTTTCCCCTTTGATTTCTCTCTCTCTCTCTCTCCATATTCCCACTCACCTTTTCCATCCTCAAAAACGGAGGGATGGGATGAAGGGAGGGAGGGAGGAAGAGAGAGAGAGAGGGAGGGGGAGGGAGGGAGAGGTTGCTAGCATATAATAAGAGGAGCCTAAGAAACAGTGGAGTCCGTCTGTCTTTCCCTCGCACCCATAAACACATCCCACGCTGTCTGCTCCCTTCCATTCTCACATCTCTTCCCCAGACTTAATAATTCAACTTCTTCCCTCTTTACCTCCCCTCTCCTTCCACTCTCCTTTGAAAAGGAAAAAAAGCTCAGGCCATCTTTTCCTTTTAAAAATGTGTTTATTAAATACAACAGAACACAGAGGCGTTACCATCAATCAAAGAAACACTGGGTTGCTTCACTTCCAAACCAAGAGGTGCAGGAGGCTGCAGTGAGCCCCATGCCCTGACCCCAATTGTTCCAACGGAGGCATATAAAATTCTCTTGATCTCAATTCCTTTGATTTGAAGTCCCTGATCTTGTTTGCAGAACAGCATGAAGGTGTTTGCAGCACAGCAGTCTTTCCTAACTGACTTAGAGACTTTGTTCAGGCAGCTGCATGTGTTCGGCCCATCAGGTTTTTGGTCCATATCTGTTTCCCCTCCCTCGTTCTCTTTACAGGTCACAAATGCATAAGGAAGGAGTCTGAGTTAATGTCTCAGCCATGTGCACGCATCATTTCCTCTCCCTCTTTCTTTGCACTGCAATTTAATCATTGCACATGCAGCACAGAAAAGTGTGACTGTGTGATCACACCAATTTGTGTGTGCGTGTGTGTTTTTAAACCAGTGTTTGTGCCTATGAGCTAGGGGTGGGTCGAGAAGTTGAAGCAAGGATGCTTGGATCGTCGAGCATCCCTGCTCAAATTATTCTCATCTTCAAATTGCTCATCTTCCAACATTGTGTATGCTATCAAATGCCAACAGTGCCCTTCAGCTCTCTATATTGGACAAACAGGCCAAACCCTACGCCAAAGGATAAATGGACATAAATCTGATATCAGGAATCACAAGACAGAGAAACCAGTAGGAGAACACTTCAATCTCCCAGGACATTCTATAAAAGATCTCAAAGTAGCTGTCTTAATACAAAGAAATTTCAGAAATAGACTGGAAAGAGAAGTGGCTGAATTGCAACTAATCACCAAACTTAAAACCATGGAGAAACCTGGTCTGAACAAAGACATTGGATTCTTATCTCATTATACATGACAAAGCTATCTTTAGCCATCTCACCCCTTGCCTTTCCCTGCAAGACTAATTGCAGCCGTTAAGAGTCGTCAACAGGTTTTCCACACCTATCAGCTGATCACCCATTCCCACCACCCTTCTGAGTAATACCCCTCCCCACTCCCTCACTATATTTAAGGATCTGGTGACTTCCGTTTCAGTGTATCTGAAGAAGTGTGCATGCACACGAAAGCTCATACCAAGAACAAACTTAGTTGGTCTCTAAGGTGCTACTGGAAGGACTTTTTATTTTGTTTTGACTATGGCAGACCAACACGGCTACCCACCTGTATTCTGAGCAGAATTGAGGTGGACACAGCTTGCTGAAAGCAAACCCCCACCCAGCCAGCTTGTCACTGCCTTGATTCTGCTCGTACACTTCAACGCATAACAACTTAAGAAGAGTGGCCTGCTGGATCTGGCCAAGGGCTCATCTAGTCCAGCATCCTGTTCTCACAGGGGCCAAGAGGAAATTCGCAAGCAGGATCTGAGCACAGGAGCCCTCTCTCCTCCTGTAGTTTCCAGCAAGTGGTACTCAGAAGCATTGCTGCCTCCAGCTGTCCAGGCAGAGCACAGCAATTGTGGTTAGCAGACGTTGATAGCCTTCTCTTCCATGAATCTGTCAAGTCCTCTTTTAACAGGGAGAAATGTCAAGTACTACACTTGGGCAAAAAAAATAAAAATGAAAGGCACAAATACAGGATGGGTGACACCTGGCTTGAGAGCAGTACATGTGAAAAGGATCTAGGAGTCTTGGTAGACCATAAACTTGACATGAGTCAACAGTGTGATGCAGCAGCTAAAAAAGCCAATGCAATTCTGGGCTGCATCAATAGGAGTATAGCATCTAGATCAAGGGAAGTAATAGTACCACTATATTCTGCTCTGGTCAGACCTCACCTGGAATACTGTGTCCAGTTCTGGGCACCACAGTTCAAGAAGGATACTGACAAGCTGGAACGTGTCCAGAGGAGGGCAACCAAAATGGTCCAAGGCCTGGAAACGATGCCTTATGAGGAACGGCTTAGGGAGCTGGGTATGTTTAGCCTGGAGAAGAGAAGGTTAAGGGGTGATATGATAGCCATGTTCAAATATATAAAAGGATGTCATATAGAGGAGGGTGAAAGGTTGTTTTCTGCTGCTCCAGAGAAGCGGACACGGGGCAATGGATTCAAACTACAAGAAAGAAGATTCCACCTAAACATTAGGAAGAACTTCCTGACAGTAAGAGCTGTTTGACAGTGGAATTTGCTGCCAAGGAGTGTGGTGGAGTCTCCTTCTTTGGAGGTCTTTAAGCGGAGGCTTGACAGCCATCTGTCAGGAATGCTTTGATGGTGTTTCCTGCTTGGCAGGGGGTTGGACTGGATGGCCCTTGGGGTCTCTTCCAACTCTAGGATTCTAAAGCCATCCAAGTTGGTGACTATCACTGCCTCCTTTGGCATTGAGTTCCACAGATTAACAACGTGCTGCAGGAAGAAGTACTTTCTCTTTGAAGGGATGCGTGTAGATGCTAGGAGAAGATATATTTATTAGATATTATCCCTCCTTCCTCATGTCTGTGAGTTCAGTAGAGTGCATCTCTTCACAACTTAAAAGGAAGCATAGATAGGATCATTTTATCCTTTTGGTTTAAGCAGTCAAGGATGCTTTGAAGCAGGCTAGATTTTCCTGGTATGTCTCCCTTTTCTCTCCCTTAAAAACAATAACCACACAATCAGTCTTTTAAAAGGTAAAAATAACATTTACTCACCAACAGTTTCTGTTGCAGTATAATAGATACAGCAGCTTTGTTCAGGCAGGCTTAAAAAGTAATTCAGTTACAAAGACATGCTTAAGTGTCAGGGCACAATGGGGGTGGCACTCAGAGTCCTCTCTAACAAACTTATAGGAAAAATCTGTGAGCTTCAGCTGCTATCATGTGCCTATCAGTGGGGACATTGGTTTCCGGACGGGAGTTGATCACGGTGTGGATTTGCCAAGCGTGCCTTCCTCTTAGCATGTTTCTCCCTTGTGTCCTGAGTTCGAGTGTCTTCAAAGCCCACGACACCTTTGGTAAAGGCTGTTCTCCAATTGCAGCACTCGCAGGCCATTGTTTCCCAATTGCTGGTGTTACTTAAAAGAAAGGTGCTACAGCAAAACACCATCTGTAACAGGAGTGTGGGATGTAAACACAAAGCAGTCAAAACACAACATTGCTAGAGTGGACATGAAGGTAACTCAGTCCTCCAGGCATAACTTCCTGCTACCTGGACTGAGTTAACTTCCTCTGTGACCAGAAGTAGGTGTGGTCTCACCTGGGAACAAGATCCCAAGACCAGTCACCATTTTCTCCTCGTCTATCCAAGAAGCAACAAGCATGTTCTCCTGGCTCTCTCTCTCTCTCTCTTTTTTTTTTTACAAATCATATTTATTGTGGTTTCCAATAAAACAATATCATATGAAACATTCCAAATTACATTCCAAATTATTTCTCCAATTATAAAACAAAAAGAAAGGTTCCAAATTGTCCAGATTATTACTTTAAATTTTGTTTTAGGGTTCCCATGCTTCAAATTCCAGAGGCTATATTATCATAACTATTACTTTGCTTTCGCTTCCAAAATATTTTCACAGTCACTGATATATCCAACAAGTAAGATAAGTCCAAACAAACAGTATCGCTGTGTGATTATAAGTCTGTACTCCACATTCCTTCTTTCGCCCTTGCTGGTTGAAATCCAAAAGTCACATTTTGACGGTCGCCATCTTCTTCTTTATTATTTTTCATATATTTTTCCACTTTTAAAAGCCCCGATCTGCACCAGCTTATAAATCTTCGGGAGGTTAGCCATCTCACTTATAAATCATCACGTAAAAAGAAGAGAAAAGAAAATGTGGCTTGTCCTCCTTCGATCCCACTTTGCAGTCCGGGCATAATTCTAACTGCGTCATTTCTGGGCAGTCAACCAAATTCTGCCAATTAAAGTCCGTCAATGTCCAAGGGGTTCATCTTTTGCCAAAAATTACAGATAAGAACGCTCTTCCCTCTTTCAGATGTTGACAAAAACTTTCCACAGGGGATAGCGTCTCTTTTTCATATTCACACATTTATAGATTAATACTTCAAATATTTTCCTCCATATTCAATTTTTCAATCCTTCAAATCTCACTTGTTATATAAACATTGGGTCTTCTGGGGGGGTATTTGCCCAGTACAGAATCATACAATCACATAGTCCAGGGCTCCTCCCCCCCCTTCTGTCCCGTTTCACATACCGATACAGTCGTAAATTCTCATCCTCTTCTTTTCAAACAGTGGCTGGATTCTTTAGCAAAATGCTTTCTCCTCTTTCGTTTGAAGCATGCCCAAGGCTACTCACTAATTTATATTTCTTAGCGTTGGGAATCTCGGACGGACAGGCCGGTCGCAGGAGTGCCGAACCAAACCCATGGGGGCTTTCTGCCCAGGCTCCCCTGCTCTTTTTCCCAAAGGGTCAGAGCAGGTTTTGGAGCACCGCGGGCAAGCTGCCCTTCCCACATTCCTGGGAAGGTAGGGAGGCTGCATACTCCCAAAACAGCCTCAAATTTCCCCATGGGGGTCGGGAGCAGATGGAATTCCGACCATACCAGTCCGGAACCGGAACCGGAACCCATGTTCAGCCAAGAGAACAAAGGGAGCTACTTATCCCTATGGAAGTAGCAACCACATGTAAATACTTTTTACTAAGCATGCCTGCCTTCTGAGAAACGCTGTGTAACTCAGGAAGTATGTGAGTAAACTCTTTTTATTCATTTAAGATACATTGTGTCGTGTGCAGTCTTTTAAGAGGGATATAGGGGAATTATACCAGGAATATATATATTATTTTAGGCTTTAGCAAGCCTGTGCAAGCGCATCTGCTGTGTGTGTGTTTTAAAAGGGAATGAAACTCTGCTAAGTTTGGAGCTTGCTAACACAAGCTGGGATAGGATATATCTGACAATATATCCTCATCCATGTTCCTAATCATTCCCACAAGGAGCCCCCTGATCTTTTGGCCATTCTCCTTTTATTGCAATTCCCAGGTGGTTCTCATCACTCAATGCTCCAGGCCAGGCATTCTGCACATGGTCAGAGGTGCACATCTCCAATGTGAATGCTGGCAAATCCTAGCGACCCAATTAAACCCTGGAGAGACTGCATAGCTGTCAACCTTTCCCCCTTTTTTGTGGGAAATTCCCTTATTATAGCATTGGGAAACAGCAGGGAGGGTTGACAGTTGTGGGAGAGAGGTAGCCAAAAAGCACATCCAGGAAAGGTTTAATAAATGGAGCACAGTCTCACTCTAATTATAAGGAAGTTGGTTTGTTTGTTTGTTTGCTCACTTTTTTAAAAAAAATGAGACATCTTGAGCATTGTGCTCAGCCAGCAGAGTCTGCAGGGAGCTTACCTGGGGAGAGGAGCCCACTGTTTAGTTGACAAAAGCAAGGCGAACAATGGATTAAAATGTTTCTTTTCTGGACAGTGGAGATAAATCGCAGAGGGAGAGGATACAAAAGAAGGAGGGCAGAGGTGTGGGGTTACGAATCCCCAGCAAGCTACATAATCATTCCCCACAGAGCACTCTAAATACTTGGCTGTTTAGTCACCAGAGTTTATGCAACTGGTCTCAGGACCAACCTGAAAAGCCACCGCTCAGCGGTAGAACATCTGCCTTGTATGCAAAAGCTTGCAGGTCCTACCCCCCCCCCCAGCATCTCAAGAGAAGGCTGGGAGAGACTCCTTGCATGAAACCCCGGAGAGCTGCTGCCAGTCCATGTAGAGAATGCAGCTTCCTATTGTCCTGTGATCTTATCCTCAGAAATACAGTGGTACCTCTGGTTAAGTACTTAATTCGTTCCGGAGGTTCCGTTCTTAACCTGAAACTGTTCTTAACCTGAAGCACCACTTTAGCTAATGGGACCTCCCGCTGCCGCTGCGCCACCAGAGCACGATTTCTGTTCTTATCCTGAAGCAAAGTTCTTAACCTGAAGCATTATTTCTGGGTTAGCGGAGTCTGTAACCTGAAGCGTCTGTAACCCGAGGTACCACTGTACTGGCAATGGAGAGCATTGTTGCAGAATTTTGTACCTGATGAGACAGAACCCCAAAACAGTCATTCGCTGGCACATTGAGAAACCTTTTGTTTAGAATTTGTTCCCCAGGAATAAGAAGAATTTTTCCTGATACAATGGGGTGAGATTTCCTCCTGGATATTTTTCTTTCTGCTATTTTCTTCTGAATAGACATTCAGAAGTTTACATTTGACAGACTGACCATCACTTTGATAGTGCTGACAGAAGACACAGGGATGAATTCCTCCTGATTCACAGCATACGTTCCTAGGCCTCTTGAACACCTGAGAAGTTGGGAATATGCATTCCCTAAAACCTTGGCAGGTGAGCAAACAGCCAAGGGAGAACATTTCATCCAACTGTATTCGGAATAGGTACAGAAGTCTGGAAACCCAAAGGCTGCAATTATCTTTGTGGATTTCATCTGATTGAGGGGGTTTGGAAAGAACTGTCAAAATCCATCCCACCCACTGTACACACACAACCAATATGCATGTTCCAAAAATGAAAAGAAATAAAATCAAATCTAATGTATCAACAGACGTATAATATACCAATCAATGGAAGTAATAGTAACTCTTTATTCTGCTTTGGTCAGACCACACCTGGAGTCCTGTGTACAGTTCTGGGTAGTACAGTTTCAGAAGGATATTGACAAGCTAGACACAGGAGGGCAACCAATATGATCAAGGATCTGGAAACCAAGCCTTATGAGGAACGGTTGAGGTAATTGGGTATACTTAGCCTGAAAAATTGGGTATACTTAGCCTGGTGCTGGAGGAGACTCTTGAGAGTCCCATGGACTGCAAGAAGATCAAACCTATCCATTCTCAAGGAAATCAGCCCTGAGTGCTCACTAGAAGGACAGATCCTGAAGTTGAGGCTCCAGTACTTTGGCCACCTCATGAGAAGAGAAGACTCCCTGGAAAAGACCCTGATGTTGGGAAAGATGGAGGGCACAAGGAGAAGGGGATGACAGAGGATGAGATGGTTGGACAGTGTTCTCGAAGCTACTAACATGAGTTTGGCCAAACTGCGGGAGGCAGTGAAAGATAGGCGTGCCTGGCGTGCTCTGGTCCATGGGGTCACGAAGAGTCGGACACGACTGAACGACTGAACAACAACAGCCTGAAAAAGAGGTGATTGAGAGAAGATATGAGAGCCATCATCAAATTTCTCAAGGGCTGTCCCATGGAAGATGGAGCAAGCTTGTTTTCTCCTGATCTGGAGGGCAGGACTTGAATTGATGACTTCAAGCTCCAAGAAAGGAGGCTCAGACTAAACATCAGGAAGAAATTTCTGACAGTATGAGCTCTTCAACAGTGGAATGGTCTCCCTTGGGAGGTTGTGGACTCTCCTTCCTTGGAGGTTTTTAAGCAGAGGTTGGATGGGCATCTGTCTTGGATGCCTCAGCTGAGATTCCTGCATTGCAAGGGGTTGGACTAGATGACCCTCGGTGGTACCTTCCCACTCTACGGTTTTACGATTCTATGATTCTACTTGCCTTCAGAATGGAGAAATGGCAGGGAGTCAAGAGAAGGATTTGGCAAAGCAGAAAGGGGATGGGCTGGAGAGAATACTTTGCACAGAGACACAGTGAAGGATTGGGCTTGAATACCTTATGACTCCAGGATGTTGAAGGGCAAGGGAAGCGGAAAAATGCATTGTCAGGGGTGAGACAATTCAGAAGTTTGACTTCAATAAAGTGACTCAATCTTTGTCTGCAAATTGCAAATTATAATCCTCTTTCTCCAAGACAGATCTACTCCCGCAGTTTTCAATGGGTTGGAAAAAAGGACAAAATTAAATTTTAGAACCAAGGTTCTGCATTGATAAGAGGCTTTGTTTCCCAAAGTATTTGTTTCTGTCAGGATCTCAGGTGGAGTTGCTGCTACGCACGTTCTCAGGAGGTCTCTGTGCTTTTCTATGAATAAAACGATGAGTGGCAAGGTTAAAGTTTGAGCTACTTTACTGTGATGGTCTGTGCCCTTCAGTTTTTTGAGTGCAACCCCAACCACGCTGCTGCCTTGAGACAAATGGAAGTGATGGGCACCAACTAAGTTGGCTTTGAAAGAAGATTAGACAAATTCATAGAGGAGAGGGCTATTGATGGCTACTATGGTGCTGGAGGAGACTCTTGAGAGTCCCATGGACTGCAAAAAAATCAAACTTATCCATGCTTAAAGAAATCAGCCCTGAGTGCTCACTGGAAGGACAGATCCTGAAGCTGAGGCTCCAGTACTTTGGCCACCTCATGAGAAGAGAAGACTCCCTGGAAAAGACCCTGATGTTGGGAAAGATGGAGGGCACAAGGAGAAGGGGACGACAGAGGATGAGATGGTTGGACAGTGTTCTCGAAGCGACTGGCATGAGTTTGGCCAAACTGCGGGAGGCAGTGGAGGATAGGGTGCCTGGCGTGCTCTGGTCCATGGGGTCACGAAGAGTCGGACACGACTGAACGACTGAAGAACAACAACAACAGCCAGGATGGAAATGTTCTGGCTCCACAGTTAGAAGCAGCAATGCTTCTAAATACCAGCTGCTGGAAACCACAGGAGGGGAGAGGGCTCCCGTGCTTGAATCCTGCTTTCAGGTTTTTAAGATAAGATAAGATGATAAGATAAGATAAGATAAGATTTCTTTATTGTCATTGTACAAGTACAATGAAATTGGATGCCAACCCATACAAACAACTTGGGGGGGGACAGTTTCAGCTGCACATACATATACATACATACCCATCAAAACTCTCCAAGGTCATATTATCTAGTTACAGCATTTAAGATGGTTATGGCTTTTGGATAGAAACTGTTTTTTTTAAAAATCTATTTGTTCTTTATTTGATTGTTCTATATCTCTTGCCTGAAGGCAGTGGTGCAGGGTTTCTCACAGACGCCTCCTTGGCCACTGTGAGAAAAGGATGCCGAACTAGATGAGCCATTGGCCAGATCCAGCAGGGTCATCTCAAGTTCTTAGGTTATCATCACAACTTCCTAGCCATCAACAATTAAATAATCTATTTTTCAGTATGAAGTAGTTTCTAGAGTAGGCATTGAGAAGGAGGAGGAGGAGGAGGAGGAGGAGGAGGAGGAGGAGTTTGGGCTTGATATCCCGCTTTATCACTACCCGAAGGAGTCTCAAAGCAGCTAACATTCTCCTTTCCCTTCCTCCCCACAACAAACACTCTGTGAGGTGAGTGGGGCTGAGAGACTTCAAAGAAGTGTGACTAGCCCAAGGTCACCCAGCAGCTGCATGTGGAGGAGCAGGGACGCGAACCCGGTTCACCAGATTGCGAGTCCTCCGCTCTTAACATCTACACCACACTGGCTGTCGCCTTGAGATGAAGGTGGGACAGCTTTACCCATTTCCCACAACCCGACCCTACTTACCACCCATGGGAGCTTTCCTTCTGATGCAAACAGCAGCCATGGGAGCCTTAAAGCAGTTGGGGGGCTGGTGAAAGCGAAGGATCAAGTTCCCTGCCCTCTCCCAAGCCTGGGCCGTGTGTATGGAGGCCCCCAGCTGCCCAGGCAATAATGCCTTGCTGATATGGACCAAAGTAAAGCAGAGCAATACATCTGGCACCAGCTTGGCTGCAAAACGTGCCCAAAGGAGGTGTCCAAGATGCCATCCAACCATCTTAGAGACTCCACTCTGGAATTGTGTAGGACTTTCTTTTTCTAGCTCTTAAGCATCGTCAGACTAAAATTGATTGCATTGACATGGGTTTATCTCATAGAATCATAGAATCCTAGAGTTGGAAGAGACCCCAAGGGCCATCCAGTCCAACCCCCTGCCAAGCAGGAAACACCATCAAAGCATTCCTGACAGATGGCTGTCAAGCCTCCGCTTAAAGACCTCCAAAGAAGGAGACTCCACCACACTCCTTGGCAGCAAATTCCACTGTCCAACAGCTCTCACTGTCAGGAAGTTCTTCCTCATGTTTATCTGTATACCTTCATGTTATTGTTGGCTATGTTTTATTCTAAAGTTCCTCTAGATGTTTTAGGTGTTTTTATTTTGTATGGATTTTGTATGGTTTTAATTTTGTATGGATAAATGTTTTTTTCCCCATTTTAAGAATGATGATGATGACTTTCTCCTTAGCCTTTTCTCAGGTGAAAGGTATGGATTGTGCCTCAAAGCTTTCACCCAAAGCCTTTCACACACCTGAGTATAGCCGTTAGGCACCAGAGGTTTAAGGTCAGAGTTCCTGCACCTCCTATTTACTTTTAAGGGGTGTGTGTGCAGAAGCAGTCAGATTGCATGGAGAAAGGGCAATAGTAGCATCTTCCCAGTACTCACTGAATCTGAAACTCTACTGTAAGGTGTTCCCATGGCTGAGTACCTGGAAGACCTTTGCTGATCCATCTTTCTGTGCTGAGTCCCAAATAGCCACCGTGTTTCTTCATCTGGTGAAGTAGAATGATGGAAGATTCAGGACGGAGAAAGCCAAGTGCTTCTTTACAGTGAAGCTATGGAATACTTTGCTACAAGGTGTAGCAATAGCCTCCACCTTGGACAGCTTTAAAACGGGGTTGGACCAATTCTTGGAAGATAAGGCTATTAATGCCCAGTCGCTGCAATGGCTACAGTCTGTCTTCATTGTCAGAGGCTGTACGGCTCTGGATGACACTTGCTGGGAATCGCAGAGTTCTGCTGCGCTATACTGGACTCCCCATAGGACTTTGACGGCGTTAACCACCTGATTTGGTTATTGAATGTTGAAACCATAGTATGATGTAGCAATGGAGCTTTTTCAAACAACCAACAATAGCATCACTGAAGCAGGTGTGTATGGGGGGGTGTCTTCATATATTTGTAGGAAACCCACTAGACATACAAGTGTAGGGTGAGAGTCATCACTGAATGTTAATTTTGTCTTTGTACAGTACCCTGGTTTCTGCCTTCACCCACGCACTTCTCTGTTCCCTCCATCCAGGCAAGCACAAGCCATTGTCCCATTTCAAGGACACATTGTAGCCAGGCAAAAGCATTCAAGAACAGTAAAAAAAAAAAAGAAAACAGTATGGTGAGAAGGTGGTCTGGAGAGAGAGGGTGTACTGTGTAGCTGAGAAAGAGGTAAAATCTAAGGGGAATCATAGAGGATAGTTACAGAAGCTTGGAAGCCAATTTTTGGCTCCAAGGCCTGGGGTCCCGCCCCGCCCCCCATTTAAAATATGCATATTCTGTCATTTGGTGTTTGCGAATGTACCTTGTAGGAAAACTTCACAAACAGGTGTTGAAATCCCAAATCAGCAAAAGAGCAGCCCATTTCTGCAAAAGCAGCAGAAGATTACATTTGTTTCCTAAACGGAACGAACCATAATTTAATCCCTGCCTTTTGCATTAAAATAAAGTGTTCTCGCAAGTGCAAATATTCTAGGCTAATGCACTCTGCATGTGATGGTACATTTCTATTACTGAATTAATACCCTCATTTTATTAACGCGCAATCTCTGGGTTCAAGTCACTCCACCAGAGAGAGAGAGAGAGAGAGAGAGAGAGAGGCACAAAGCTAATAAGGAAAATTGGTTTGTTGCTTCTCTTGATTAAACCTCCCTTGGCTTGAGCACGGCAGGCAAGTGATTATAAGTGGATCATAATCAATAGCTCATTAATATTATCCCTGCCCACTCATCCGCCCGCTGCGAAAATTAGAAGATGGCAAATTTCAATGGACCAAAGGGAGAATTTCTTAAAGGGGAAAACAGTCTCGGGGGTGTCAGAAAGGTTTGCTCCGAAACTCTTGAAATAAAAGTGTGTGAAGGATAGCAACTCTGGAGCTGCTATTCAGCTGCACTGCACCAATAGCAATCATAACAATTAATGTAAATCGTAGCTGCTCTCAGCCATCATGTTTAAGCTCAGCCTCTGAGCTCTGCACCCACTCATCTCTCAGGTAGACCCCTGCCTGGAAGGAGTAGGTGTCTGACAATGAGGGACAGTAGGCCACTTGCATCTCGAAGACAGAAGTGGAACAAATACCAGCATGGGTTAAACTTTTGAGTGGTGCAAAGAAAATGTTCTATGGCCTAAGACATTCTGAACTGTATTTCTGGCCTATAACTCAAAAGGGGTCATTATTGTTGGTTTTTTTTTATTATTATAAAAAATATAGAGCCACCTATGTGTTTTCTTAGCCTTATGCCTTACCCGCTATTCCACGGCATTTACCCCCCAAAAGCATTGCTTGAGAATGTACAGTTAGCTTGCCCAATTGACACTGTGAGCTATTTTGGGTCAAGTTTTCTTTCCGATTCCAGGTGGCAATTGCATAGCCACTAGCGTGTGGGACGTACCCCTTTGTGAAAACTGTTCCTTTGGCAGTGGGGATTTCTTCCTTCCAAGCCAAAATTGTGTTTATGAAGGAGAAAACGGTAAGCTCTTGGAGGCGAAAATGTACATGCGGTGCGTCATCTATGAGAGCCGAGTTCAAGTTCTGCATCTGCCACGAAATCACGGTGTGATCCTTTGCCACCGGCCTGGAGAGAACAATAAGACTTAGCATTATAACAGAGAGCCAGTGTGGCACAATGGTTAGAGTGTTGGACTGTAACCTGGGAGATCAGGGTTCAAATCCCCACTATGCCATGAAGCTCACCTTGGGCCAGTCACCATCTCTTAGCCTCACAAGGTTGTTGTGAGGATGAAATGGGGAGGAGGAGAACCACAGGCACCACCTTGAGATCCTTGGAAGACAAAAGTGGTCTATAAGTGTAATAAATGCGTACATAATAAATAAGACAACAGAGTTCAGAGCACCCTACATACAGTATAAACTATTGCAATCCTTAGAGCCATCATGTGAGATAACTCAGAGTTATTGCCTCTATGGTGCAGATTAAAACTGAAAACATGACTTCTCTAAGGCCACCATATGGAGGCACCTAGGGGTGGTGAGAAGGACGCGGGTGGCGCTGTGAGTTAAACCACAGAGCCTAGGGCTTGCCGATCAGAAGGTCGGCGGTTCGAATCCCTGCAACGGGGTGAGCTCCCATTGCTCGGTCCCTGCTCCTGCCAACCTAGCAGTTCGAAAGCATGTCAAAGTGCAAGTAGATAAATAGGTACCGAAGGTAAACGGCATTTCCATGCGCTGCTCTGGTTTGCCAGAAGCGGCTTAGTCATGCTGGCCACATGACCCGGAAGCTGTACGCCGGCTCCCTCGGCCAATAAAGCGAGATGAGCACCGCAATCCCAGAGTCATCTGTGACTGGACCTAATGGTCGGGGGTCCCTTTACCTTTTGGGATGGTGACAGGGATGTGAAAGGGAGTGACAGAGTTGTCCCCATTCTCCATCTCATACAATGATAATTAAAGGAATACAGTGACACTAGAAATTGGTCAAACTATCAATTTTGCTGTCTTGGTTTCCCCCAGTCCTATGTTCAGTTTCAACATTGGTTTCTAATTCCTGCTCTGCCGAAAAGTCCTCATGAAAATTCATCAGTATTTTAGTGAGAATTTCACCTGATGTTCACATGTTGACTGGGTGGCTCAGTTGGCTAGAGCATGGGGCTGATAATGCCAAGGTTGCAGATTCAATCCCCATATGGAAGAGATGCATATTCTGCATTACATGGGGTTGGACTGGATGATCTTCAGGGTCCCTTCCAATGTACACCTATTTGCAAAACTATTTCCCTTAACATAATACATTTGTGTATGTTATTTTCACTAGCATATGCATTTTCATGCACACGTTGTCCTCAGCATATGTATTTCTTTCTTATTTGTACACATTACTTGGCTGGAGTACTGCAAAATTCGCATAGTAGTGCAATTTTCAAGGGTAGTTGTGTTTCGACTATTGTATTGTCTAGCTATCTCCCGCTTGGGCTACTGAAACATGCTCTATGTGGGGCTACCTTTGAAGGTGACCCGGAAACTACAACTAATCCAGAATGCGGCAGCTAGACTGGTGACTGGGAGCGGCCGCCTGAGACCACATAACACCGGTCTTGAAAGACCTACATTGGCTCCCAGTACGTTTCCGAGCACAATTCAAAGTGTTGGTGCTGACCTTTAAAGCCCTAAACGGCCTCGGTCCAGTATACCTGAAGGAGCATCTCCACCCCATCGTTCTGCCCAGACACTGAGGTCCAGCGCCGAGGGCCTTCTGGCGGTTCCCTCCCTGTGAGAAGTGAGGTTACAGGGAACCAGGCAGAGGGCCTTCTTGGTAATGGGGCCCGCCCTGTGGAATGCCCTCCCATCAGATATCAAATAAATAAACAACTACCGGTATCTGACGTTTAGAAGACATCTGAAGGCAGCTCTGTTCAGGGAATTTTTTAATGACTGATGTTTTCATATATTTTTAATCTCTTGTTGGAAGCCGCCCAGAGTGGCTGGGGAAACCCAACCAGATGGACGGGATATAACAAACAAACAAACAGACAGACAGACAGACAAATATTTTGTAAATTGGAAATTGCGGTGGTTTTGCCTTTAAAGGCCACACTAAAAGAATGATTTGTTACAAGTGTGGGGCAAGTATCAGCTGGATAGCTCCTGGTTAAAGCATGGTGCTGATAACACCAAGGTTGCCTGTTTGATCCCATGGCAGTGGCATAGCGTGGGTTGCATCTTCCCAGCTGCAGGGTCCCTTCCAACTCTATGATTCTGTGATCACAAAACAGTGAAGTTGAGCATGGTGTGACACAAGGGCCAGTTCTGCAGATCAAAGCGGTCCTGCAGGCAGATATGGAGTAAGGAGGTTCCACAAGTAAGCTGGTCCCAAGTCATTGGGGGCTTTGTATAGAAATAGTAGCACCTTGAACTTGACCTGGTAACAAATTAGCAATCAGCATCTGTCAGGGACTGGACTGAGGAGGAATTGTGGGGACCGTCCCCCTCTCTTCCTGCACCTTCCCAAGAACAGGAGGACAGTATAGATTTAGAACGGTGGTTTGCAGAAGGTCACAGTTCAGAGGCTGCAGAGAGGAGAAGTTGGGAAATATTGGGAGGGGAGCAGCAGGAAGAAGAAGCACCAGGGGAGAGACAGCTGACAGAAACAGTGTCTCTAGGAAGCATTCCTGCCCCCCTCCCAGGACCAGGCGTGCATTGAGAGTAGTAGAACAGAAAGCTCAGAGGCAGAAAGCACAGATCAGTCGGCCCGCGGATGACGTATGATAGGAGAGATGGGAGAGGGTTGGACTTTATTCGGAGCAACGCCATTATCTGAGAGGCGGCATCATCCATCTCTCTCTGTGAATATTAAATAAAATACCATGGTAAGAACTTCTTGTTTTCCCATTTCTGACTGCCAGCCGTGAGGGGAGGGGGACTGGATCCCTGAAGCCTGACAAATACAAATCTCTGAGCAGAGGTGTGACATGGAGAAAGGGTCTCGCTCCTGTTATCAGATCTCTGCAACATTCTGCACCAACAGCAACTTCTGGATCAAAGGTGAGGGAAGACCCAAATAAAATGCACTGCAGCAATCCAATTTTGAAGTCACCAGTGCCTGGGCTACTGTGGTCAAGAGGATGTGGAGAACGGAACTTAAGCTTGGAAAAATGAGGAATCGAGAGTAACCAGAATTGACATACTATTCATGCGCCTGTTGTGAACACCACAGTGCAGAGGTGGTCAGCCCCACAGTTTCTGAAAAGCCTTTTAGAGCTGGCAAATTTGGACAAAGTCACATTTTCTGTGCCTGATCTCTGCTGCACCATCCATAGTGGTGGTTAGAGTATCAGACTAGGACCTGGGAGACCATGGCAGTGGCATAGCGTGGGTTGCCAGAGCCCAGGGATGCACAGAGGGGGTGGGAGGGAAATGGACGGAGTATGCATGTACATTCAACACCTAACACCACCTGTGTCACCCAGGACATTACAACCACAGAGGCAGGAAAAGAAGAGTTGTTCTGTTGTCTGGAACAGTCATTTCCTGGTTCACATGGAAGCACCATTTTCAACGGAGCTCAGCGATGGAAGTGCACAGCTGTATTGAGGCAGCACTGGGTGTTGAAATTTTGCACCCCCTAACAATTTTGCACTGGGGGCAACCGCCCCACACTACACCACTGGACCAGAGTTCAAGTTCTCACTCACTGGGTGACCTTGGGCCAGTCTCTGCATCTCTCAGTCTCACCTACCCCACAGGGCTGTTGTGGAGATGAAAGGATGAGGGGCAGAACCATGGAACCACCTTAAGCTCCTTAGAGGAAAAGGTGTGTGTGTGTGAATGCAATAAATAAAAATAATAATTTTTAATTGCTCCCGTTGCCCTGTTTTCAGTTTTTCTGAGCCAGCTTCCATCTGCCTGCCCCGCTTCTCTTTCCACACTCTCTGCAACCCGTCTATTTTCCTCCAGCTTTCTCCTGTCAAATCTGCCATCTGCCTTTCTCTTCCCTTCCTGGTACTTCCGGCTCCCCCATCCATCTCCATTTCTGTCTCCCTCACCTTCCTTTTATTAGAAGTGCTGGAGGAACAGTTGCCATGGTATCAGCCAGATATTCCCCAGGAAACCCAAAAGGAAAGCCCTCTTCCATTTGCTGTCTGTCCCCCTTTGAGAGACAAAAGCAGCATGCAAGAGAAAAGGGTTGGAATGGCGCCAAAACTGGTGGAGGAAGGAGGATAGGCAAAAGAGAATGATAGAATTGTACGAGCTGGAAAGGATCCCCAAGGGTCATCAAGTGCAAAAACCCTGCAATGTAAAGAATTTAGGATTCCTAAAGAATCCCTGACAGATGGTCATCAAACCTCTGTTTAAAAACCTCCAATGGAGGAGAACCCCACAACCTCTTGAGGAAGTCCACTGTTGAACAGCTCTTACTGTCAGAAAGTTCTTCCTAATATATAGTTGGAATCCATTGGAATCCATTGGTTCTGGGCTTACCCTCTGAAGATGGCCATCATATTACCTCTCAGTCTTCTTTCTGAGATGGTCCTCAAGAGGAGATAACAATTCTCAGTTGGGTCGGGACACAGGCAGTGGAGTCATCAATTTAAATGCTATTTCAACTGTGAATGGATTTGACTGTTCTTAGGAAAGTCACTCACTAGGAACCTCAGTTTTCCCTGTCTGTGCAATGGGTGCAACATTAGCCAGCACCACACAGTTAAGGTAAGCAGAGGCTCAACTGTATGTTTCAGGGTTTCAACCCATTTCAGGATTTGAAGGCTCTCATTTGGATCAGTCTATTTCCAGTCCAGTTTTCCTTTCACGCCTGTTCTTACATCAGTCTCTGTTTTATTTTTAAATCTGCATTAAGAGTCACAAATATTTATGTGGTTCAAAGCACCACTCACCCATGAAGCCCACGGGGTGACCTTGAACAAGTCACTTACTCTCAGTCTAACCTACTTCACAGGGTTACTGTGAGTTTAAGATGTGATTGCACTGGCCAAGGAGATTAAAGTGGCAAAACGAACTTATGGTGAAAAACTGCAGACTCAATTCTCAAATAGTGACTCGGCTACTCTTTGGAAGAATTTACAGAATATTACTGGATATAAGAGAACATCTTCTTCTGCTCCGGAGAGTCAAAAATTGGCAAACGACCTGAATCAGTTTTATAGCAGGTTCGAAAGTCAAGCATTACCAACTAGTGTCATTCAGTTGGCACCAGAGGCATCAATAACCAACTCAACCTGTTCTGAAACCACCCCGCTGGTAATCTGGGAAAAAGATGTACTGAGCCTTTTACAGAGACAGAAGACCAGAAAAGCTCCAGGCGCAGACGGTGTGACTCCTCGTTGCTTGAAAGTGTGTGCAGCACAATTGGCTCCGATCCTCACACAAATATTTAATCGTTCTTTGGAGTTGTGTAGAGTCCCTTCATGCTTTAAACATTCTATCATCATTCCTGTACCTAAGAAACCTTCCATCAATGTGATGAATGATTATAGACCAGTTGCTTTAACATCTGTGGTAATGAAAGTATTTGAGAGACTAGTGCTGGCCTACTTGAAAGACGTTACTGATCCCTTGCTGGATCCTCTGCAATTTGCTTATCGAGCTAATAGGTCAGTAGATGATACAATCAACATGGCATTGCACTACATCCTGCAACACCTGGATTCCTTGCGGACCTATGTACGAGTTCTATTTGTGGACTTTAGCTCAGCTTTTAATACTATTGTACCATCTAAATTGTTTTCTAAATTAATTCATCTCAATGTACCTGCCCCTGTTTGCCGATGGATATACAGCTTTTTAACGGACAGGAGGCAGCAGGTGAGGTTGGGGAAAATTATATCGAGCAACAATACCATCAATACAGGTGCTCCCCAGGGGTGTGTGCTTTCCCCACTGCTTTTCTCTCTCTACACAAATGAATGTACCTCAACTGATCCATCGGTTAAGATCTTGAAATTTGCTGATGACACAACAGTTATTGGGCTTATCCAGGAGGACGATGAATCTGTGTATAGGAGGGAAGTAGACCATCTTGTTTCGTGGTGCACCGAAAATAATTTGGTACTAAATACCCAAAAGACAGTAGAAATGGTAATTGATTTCAGAAGGCACTCTTCCGTTCTGCCACCACTTTCCATTCTTGGTAACATGGTTGTAGTAGTAGAGTCCTTTAAGTTCCTGGGCTCTATAATTTCTTATAACTTAAATTGGTCAAGCAACATCAATAGTATTATTAAAAAGGTCCACCAGAGGCTGTATTTCCTGCGTCAACTAAGGAAATTTAAATTGTCCCAGGAAGTGTTGATCCAATTCTACAGAGGCATCATTGAAACTGTTCTCTGTAATTCTATAACAGCTTGGTACGGTACAGCCTCCAAGAGAGACAAGAAAAGGCTCCAACGAGCTGTAAGAATTGCAGAAAGGGTAATTGGTGTTAGCTTGCCTTCAATAGAGACAATTTATGCTACCCGAGTTAGGAAGAGAGCAGAGAGAATTGTAGCAGATCCTTTACATCCCGGTCATCATCTGCTTGATTTACTTCCATCTGGACGTCGCTACAGGACTTCATATACAAAATCGGCCAGGCACAAGAATAGTTTTTTCCCTTGTGCCATTAAATTGTTAAATTCGTAGTTGTATAGCTTAAGGGGAGGTAAAATATGGGTGGGGTTTCTTTGCTTCTTTGTATTGTGAGAGGAACAGTGTCTGTATGTTTACATTGCAATGTAGCCGAAACAAATTCCAAGTATGTTGGAAAATGTACTTGGCCAATAATAAATTATTCCTATTCCTATTCCTATAACCTTGAGCTCCATGGAGGAGTTTTCTATGTGCAATAAACAAATATTCACATTGATGCAAAATAGTGAATCAGGTCAGGTCATACTGAAATGCACAAACACTGGATTCCTGAAGCTGCCTGGTCTCGGACAAGACTGACTTGCTGGAAAAGAACATAAGATTTTCCTTTCTTGGAGGCTTCTGAGCAGAAGTTGGGTGGCAATCTGTCATGGATACTTTAGCTGAGGTTCCTGCACTGCAGGGGCTTAGACTAGATGACCCTTGGGATCCCTTCCAACTCTACAATTCTATTACTCTAAGGACCTGCTGGATCAGGCCAATGGCCCTAAAAGGATGTCATATAGAGGAGGGTGAAAGGTTGTTTTCTGCTGCTCCAGAGAAGCGGACACGGGGCAATGGATTCAAACTACAAGAAAGAAGATTCCACCTAAACATTAGGAAGAACTTCCTGACAGTGAGAGCTGTTCGACAGTGGAATTTGCTGCCAAGGAGTGTGGTGGAGTCTCCTTCTTTGGAGGTCTTTAAGCGGAGGCTTGACAGCCATCTGTCAGGAATGCTTTGATGGTGTTTCCTGCTTGGCAGGGGGTTGGACTGGATGGCCCTTGTGGTCTCTTCCAAATCTATGATTCTAGTCCAACATCCTGTTCTCATGGTGACCAACCAGATGCCCCAAATCAGGATTCAAGCACTCTCCCTCCTGTGGTTTCTAACAAGTTGTATTCAGAAGCATCGCTGCCTCCAGAGTGATCTGTCCAGCATCCACTGAGATGCACACATCTAGAATAAATGCCTATGGCATTTTAAACCTGGGTGAATCGATCCGTTTCACTAGGCGTGTTCACCTGATCTATTTTGCTGCCCCTTTAAGGAGTCTCAATTCTATAACATGAAGGGGTTTAGCTGAGTCAGCTAACATTCCTGGGAGAAGCAAGTTTCCTGGTGCCTGAAGTAATGGCAGAAATTCAGAATTCATAACTGAGCTCATAAGCTGTGTTGGGGTGCTCTTTCTTCCACAAAATTAGCATCACGTGGAGACAGAATGGGACCATTCACACCTGGCCTGGTCCTAGGATGGCTATGAGACATTAGGAGCATATCTGCAGCAGAGGGGAAGCATGCTGAATGCATGGAAGATTCCACCAGAAGCTAGAAATCTGTCCACTCAGGGTTCCAGATTATAGGGACAGTCTATACACCTTTGATAGGGCTTCCTTCTGCAAATCTGGACTTGTGGCCAGTATGGAATGTGATGTCTCTCTCTGTCTTCTCGCCCTCTGATGTTAAGACCTCTCCTCATCCCAGAGGGGCGAATTTACGAGGGGGGGGGACATTTCCCGCACTGGCAGGGGGGGCGTATTCGGCCCCCTGCCTTAGCCCCTCCTTCATGTTGCACAAGCCTCATGGCCAGCCAACAGGGCTGGCTGGGGGGCGGTGCCTAGCTGCATTCAACCAGCCAGGGCACTGCCATCTTCTTCATTCTGTCCCTGCTCGCATCGGATCTCCCGCCCTCCCTCCCTTTAGGTCTTGCTATGCTTCTGACCTTGCTATGGACTTTGGTTGGTTGCCTTGGTTGCCCAGAGGGTGGTAGGATTTTTTTTTTTATCCATTTGGCAAATTGGCACCGACCTTTTGGTTTTTTCGCCTACCTCGTAGCAACTCGTCACAACTTTATGGTATTGGCGGTTAGGCATTGGAATATTCAATAGGTGATGTAATATGTGTTGTGTGTTGGAGGTCAGGTTGTGGCCATCACCTACCTCCTAGGGGTATCCCTTTAAAGGGATCCGGCGGTCGTGGATCCTGTCCGATGCCCTGCTAGTGGCTAGGGCCATGGCACGACCCCCGGTGACGTCAGGGGAAGCTTCCAGTTGAATTTGCATCAACAAAGAATGGACAATGGGAAAATTCTACTGCAGAAGAAAGGAATAAAGGTGCAACCATTGAAGGATGTACAGTGTCATGACAATGCTACAAGAGACAGGACAGAAACAGAAGCCATTTTGCATTGACTTTTGGGTTCAGGGTTTTGAGAGGGTTGGAGTGGGTTAAAAAAAAAGTGGATATGTTTATGGATATTTTTCTCTTTTCGTGGTTTTGACAGATGGTGTGGATATTACGGTAATGGAAAATGTTAATAATTACTAGCCAAAATTTTTGAGACCGGAGGGAGGGAAAGGGGGGAGAAAGGAAAACTCATTTAAATAAAATTTGTTTAAATATTGGAAATTTTAATGAGTTCAGAAGTACTAAGAGGCCGAGGTGGAGTTAAAATTATGAGTAACAAAGTCGGATGAATAAATACGTTTAAAAGTGATAAGGACGAAGGTTATAGTGTGTAAAGTAGAATAGACGCTGAATTGGAAAACTGGGAATTTGGTTTGATTTGGAATTCAACGGGGGGGGATCTGAGGAAGTCAATTGATGATGAAATTGAGGAAAGTAAGAAGTTCTGGCCCAGGAAAAGGGCCAGGTTTAAGCAATGATTTATACAAGTTAATTGGTTAAATTTGAAAAGATTTTGTATGTGCTCCAGTGAGAGGGGGGCTTGGTTATTTGCTCCCCTTGGTGGGAGAAGGGGGAGTATGAAAAAAAATTAAACATGTAATGTTCTGTGATTTAAATTGTAAAAATCCTATAAATTTTTAATTAAAAAAAAAAGAATTTGCATCAACAAGCTCCTCCCACTGGCTGTTAACCCAAAAGTGTTGTGCTCTCGTCCAATGCCTAAACCAATACCACTCACACGCCGTAACCAATACAGTTGTGGCCTTATTTTCCCCATTAACCTAAAATCATGTGTCCGTGTGTTTTGTTTACTCCATGCGGGTGTTGGGTCATTGACTCTCAATTCATCGCTCTCTTGACATGTGGACTGCATATTCGTGGAAGGGCTTTAACTCGGTTGAAGAGCACCTACTTGGCATTCAGAATGTCCCAGGTTCCATTCCTGGCATAGGAACAGACCTCTGACCCACCACATAGTCCACCTCCCTTTCAAAAGCCCCAGGGAACAAAATCACATTTTCAGAGACCCCCTACAAAAAAACAAACAAACAAACAAACAAACAGAGAGAGAGGGGGACCTGGAATTCAGATAAAATCTACAGAAGAATCCTCCGCTCCAACACCCCTTCCCCAGACAAGATGCTGCATGCCTAAGAGTCCATCGCAAAGGGCACATCCTGTATCGAAAATTCACAAAGCAGAAATTGCCAGATTTGGTTCCCTAGCAAACCTAGGCCCCCTGTCACCCCACAACAAACACCCTAGAGAAAAAATGACTCTGTGTTCCTCTGGGGGCACCTGAAAGACCCAATGCAAATTCAGCCATGTGGTTATTTTGATGGACTGATTCCATCCAGAACAGAGGCTTAGCAAATCGTGCATTTTGGGGAGTGGGAAGGAGGGAGGGGGTGTCCTGGTAAGTACTCACCAAGTTACATAACCCTCCAACCTTGCTTAGTAAGTTCCACGGAGCAGCCCCCCATCCTAAAAATGTATCATCACCACTCTGTCATCCCAGTCCTGCATCTGAATGACGGGCTGGAGTTCCGGAGGGGAAGCACACACACACTGCCTCAATCTCCTTTTCTAGAAAGGGAATCTCTTTATCTCCTGGTTATATAAACCCCCGGTGTCCTTTTATGGTTCGGCTTCCTGCTTCATCAACGAGTGTGAGCTTCATCTGCGTCTGTGGGCTGCACCGTGTGATTAAGCAACTGATTCAAGCTTAGTAACTGGCAAGCTTGGTGATGGGTGGAATTAATTGGCTGGAAACCCTGGAAGGGTAGGACTCCCCTCCCCCCGTTTTAACCTGCAGCATATTGACAGCTCCCCCCCACCAACCAACCCCCCCCCCCACATGTATGGTTACGATTGCATAACAGAAAACGGCTGTAGGGAAAATTCCCACCTCCCATTTGGAAAATAAAACCATGTCCCTTTCCACTTTGCTCAGCCATTGACCCCTTAGCCTCTAATAGTGAGGAGTTGCACAGGTGTGGGTAGCTGTGAGTGTGTCATGTGTGGGGGCAGGTGGGTGAGCAACTCACAGCTGGCCAGTGGAGGGTGTGTGACACAGGGAGCTTTTAAGGCATCTCCCTCGTGTGACGGGGGTCTTTCGCGGTGTGAGGACCTTTGCAAAAAGGACCTTCCTGGATAAAAGGGTTGAGAGATGAATACAACCTTTTCTTTGGGGGAAGTGGAGGGGGGGGAGAGAAAGGGGGAGCTGAAAGGGGTGAGGAGAAAAGGTAGGAATTACTCATCCATCCATCCAACTGTCTCCAGAACCTTTAAAGTGCTTCTCGCCTCAAGTCTGGGGGTGTGTGGAAGGGGGTGGGAGAAGCTAAAGGGAGCAGGGGAGGGTGAGGGAGAGAGAGATGCTTGCCAGGAGCTGTGTTTTCCACTGAATCTTTCTCCTCCAATCAGTGGCAAGATGCCGATGAGCACAGAGGCTTGGCTACACCCACATAGGGAGGTGTGTGGTGTATAAGTATAGGGATCCGTCTGAGCTAGTGGCACATCACAGAGAGAAGGCAAATAGCTCTCTGTTTTCCAGCTAAGCGGAGGAGAGAGAGAGAGATTCAGACACTTGTTAGCGTGAAGTTCTAGGAAGACTCAAAAGCAGGGAAGCAGCAGCGGGAACGACACGGGCAACAGCAGAGAGCATTGCCACTTGCTGGGGAAGTTCTCGGCAGCTCAGCTCGGGGATTAAGGACTCCTGGGAGACGGAGGAAGGACCAGACACTGAAGAGAACTTTTCTTTTGTCCTGGACTTTGGCTGTAGCACAAGGGCAGTTGGACGGCAAGACTTCCCAGGGTGATTTTCTTGATTTGGTTGTGTTTGTAATTTGCAGGGGAAGCAGGCATTTCTGGACTGGGTGGTTGCGACTTTTGGAGAGAGTCTGTCAAAGGGGCGAAAGCTTGATTAGCCCACAGCTAGGAAACATGCAGTTGGACAACATCAACCAGGTGAACCTCCACTCTTTCCAGGGCCACCGTGGTGTGGCCAATAACAACAAGCCCAATGTGATCCTCCAGATAGGGAAGTGCAGGGCGGAGATGCTAGACCACGTCAGGAGGACCCACCGGCACCTCCTGACCGAGGTGTCAAAGCAGGTGGAACGGGAGCTGAAAGGCCTGCAGAAGTCGGTGGGGAAACTTGAGAACAACCTTGAGGACCATGTCCCCTCAGCTGCTGAGAACCAGAGGTGGAAGAAGTCCATCAAGGCCTGCCTGTCTAGATGCCAGGAGACCATTGCTCACTTGGAGAGGTGGGTCAAGAGAGAGATGAATGTCTGGAAGGAAGTGTTCTTCCGCCTGGAGAAGTGGGCTGACCGGCTCGAGTCTGGTGGGGCGAAGTACTGCCATGGGGACAACCACAGGCAAACTGTCTCGGTAGGGGTGGGAGGCCCAGAGATCAGACCCAGTGAAGGGGAGATTTATGATTATGCCCTAGACATGAGCCAGATGTATGCCCTGACACCTCCTCCTTCCGGGGATGTCCCTATCGTGCCTCAGTCCCATGATTCCTACCAGTGGGTCTCTGTCTCAGAAGATACTCCACCTTCCCCAGTGGAGACCCAGATTTTTGAGGACCCCAGGGAGTTCCTGACTCACTTGGAGGACTATCTGAAGCAGGTGGGTGGCACTGAGGAGTACTGGCTTTCTCAGATTGAGAACCACATGAATGGGCCGGCCAAAAAGTGGTGGGAGTACAAGCAGGACTCTGTCAAGAACTGGCTGGAGTTCAAAAAGGAGTTCCTTCAGTATAGCGAGGGCACCCTGACCAGGGATGCCATTAAGAGAGAGCTGGATCTCCCTCAGAAGGATGGAGAACCTCTAGATCAGTTCCTCTGGCGCAAAAGGGACCTGTACCAGACCCTCTACGTTGATGCCGAGGAGGAGGAGGTCATCCAGTACGTGGTAGGGACCCTCCAGCCCAAACTCAAACGCTTCCTCAGCCACCCTTACCCCAAAACTTTAGAACAGCTGATTCAGAGGGGCAAGGAAGTTGAGGTCAACTTTGACAACTCTGAGGAGCCCAGTCCCCAGAGGACCCCTGAGTTAAGGGACTCCTTGGAAAGCCTCCCTCCCTCCACCACTGCCAGCCCTGTTGCTAGTGATGGAACTCAACCCGAGGTTTCCGTCCCACCGACCACAGTGATATGAGCAGAGTAGTGTGAAACAGGTATGACAAAGAAGGGGGTTGGTGGATTATCTAGGAAGGTGGTTTCCTTTCATCTGAGAACTTCAGCCATGGTGGGTCTGAAGATATACTCAGCCTAATGACCGGTAGCAGGAAAATTGAATTTTCTTCAAGATCAACCATGCTGAGAGCGTGGCTAGCCTGAATCACTCAAGATGGTTCAAGCTGGATAATGGATGGATCTTTTGAGGATTTCTTTTTTAAAAGCCATTGCAAGGACTGGACTATGTCAGAAAGACAAAGCAGCCTCTTTGTCATGGCAGAGGCAGCCACACCTCCTGGGGCACAGCTTCCCAGGGAATTTCATCGGGCGTGACAGGATTTCCTTCTCGCTCACATCAGTCCTTTCCTTCAAGGTGCTTTTCCTTCCAGACATTCTCCTCCCCGCTTCTGGGAACCATCAGTGGACTTTCACTAACTCTCTTGAAAGCTATTGGTTTCCCCCTCGATCTCCTGCTTCTTCCAACTTTTCAGCTGAGCTCCAAACAGATTGGGAAAGGGAACTTTTAGCAAGTTTGGGGAGGTCCTGAAGAAACGTCAGCAGGAGTTTCAGACATCAAATTAACCCATCCCCTGCTCTCACCCAACTCTCATGTTTTCATCTTCAACTGGACCTCTGGATTCTCTTTGGCTTTGACTTGGGCATTCAGGTCTTTCAGCTCCAGAAGGATCATCAGCCACACATTCAACAGTGGCCATGAGCCTGATGCTTTGCTCCTCTACATTCTAGATTTGGGGAGGATAGGGGTTTGCAAGGGTGGGGTGCCTACTTCTCACATCAAGATGCTAAAGAGAAAGAACAAAAAGCACTCCAAAGTTTGACAGGGGTTAGTTTCCTAGCATATATATAATAGCTGCATACAAACACAACTTGAATTAAGAAGTCATGCCACCCTAATCTCTGCACCAAGAATTTTTATATATATATAAAGAAAGTTAAACGGCTTTTCCCAATGCTGAGAAGCAAAAGACAGGCAACTTTGAGAAACTTTGGTAGTTGGAGAGAGGAAACAAAACAAAGCATGAAGCATGAAGTCTCTGCTACAGAAAGTCTGCGCCCTCTACAGTTGTAGAACTGAAGTAAGGAACCAGCCTTTTAGAATGGCTTGCTAGTTCGTATGACTAGAAGAAGGCAGAACTCGCACGGAGACCTCCTCCTGGTTCCATTGATGCAAGAGAAGCAGTGAAGAGCAAAGATATCTCCCCAACCGTTCTGCGAGCCTTCAGGGTGCGACTTCTTCCCACAGGCTACAGGTAAGATGCAAATCTCCCTGGCTCATTGATTTTATGCCAATAGGGTTGACAAATACAGCCCTTTAAACTTGGATAAACAAAGTTCAGCTGTATCCAAGTCAGATATGGGTGGGTAGGGATAATCAGGGAAGTGGAAAGATGCCATTTCCAAACAGGACTTATGAACTATGGTCCATGTTAATTTGCAGAAGAGATGCTTAAATCTAGGACTGATGTTGCAAGGAGAAAGCAAATAGCTTTAGAGAGGCTGTATGGACTTGGGTTAGTGAAATCTCTCTCTCCCCCCCCCCACCGCCATGGGCAGAAGTAGTCAGCATGGTGCCCTCTAGATGTTGCTGGACTTGATGGGGTTGCTGGGAGTTGTAGTCCAATAACAGGATAGAGTTAGAAGAAACCTCAGCAGTTGCCTAACCTAATCTCCCTATCCGTATACTTGAGAGCTGACCTATCACTCTGCCTTTCATGTTCTGGATAGGGGAAGGCTCTTTCTCTTTTAGCATCCTATCAGCTTCCAGGTATGATTCCTCCCCACCCTTCTCCAGCATTATTTGAGTGGTTTTCAGAAAGCAAAAAGTGTCAGTTCTTCCGGTTCCTGAAAGAGCCAAAAGAAAAACAGGGAGAATTCAGTCCTAGAGAACAAGCAGATCTCCAGCTGCCATGCATAAGCATATGACCAGCTATGGACAGTCTGCTGTCAGAGTGATGCTCGTTCAGACAAAGAATGCTGCTGGAGCTCACAGAGAGAAGGGGAACAATAGCTAATGCAAAGGTATATTGTGTTGCTGAAGCTGATCTGGCTCACAGCTCATGTTCCGCTTTTTGTTTTGTTTTTTTGTTGCAGTGACTCATTCAAAAGCGGTCGGGAGCGAAAGACTTCTTGAATTGCATGTGGAGCAGAGACGGAGGCAGAGGGGCGGCTCAGAAAGTCCCATCATGCAATAGGGCTGGATGGACGTCAGATTCCAAAAAGCTCCTGCAGCTCCTGTTCGGAGATCACTTGGAGAAGGTAAATAGCTGTCTGCAATCACGGCTCAATTCCAGTCAAACCCCAGCAGATGCCAACTTCTAAATGCCCATTGTACCTATTAATCCACAATAAATCCTTCCCACTCAAAGAATACACTTAGTTTCCCGTGTTCTGAGATGCTGCTTTGCAACTCTGACGTTGCAAATTCTCCTTTGTTTGGCAAATGTTCAGCACTCTGTTTCCATAGTGGCCAAAGAGATGCCCATTGGAAGTTCACAAGCAGAACCTGAGTGCAGCAGCTCCTCAACCACCTGCCATTCCCTGCAGCTGGTATTTCAAGGTCTACTTCCTCTGACAGACCAAAGCTCCGTTGATCTTCTCTCCATTTTCCTAATTCACCATCTAACCTTCACTTTCCTTTATTGCAGGAAGTTGTTGTCCTTCTGAAGATAGAAAGAGTCGCCTCCTTCATTGCTTGAGTCATCACTCCCATGTTGGCAAGCAGCTGGCACCTATGAAAGCGCATCTCAGAAAGATCGACATCTGGAAGAAAATGCCAACCATGCTAACATGCCAGAAAAGATGCTTCAGCTACGAGGGCAGACAAAAGGCACATCTATACATGATGCAACCAGCAAAGGGGGGAAAATGTGTTCAAGGACCACACTCATTGCGGAAACTGCAAAGACTCAAAGTGACAACTATAGCAATATGATTTATGGGATTGGGGGCATGAAGGGTGTCTGAAGGTCTGAAGATCTTGAATGCAGGACCTCACTAAGAAAGGGGATACTGAAACTGGGGTGTTGCTTATTGATTGTAACTGGGGGTGACAGTGAGGGTTTTGTGGGGCAGGGCAGGGAGGTAAGGTAAAAATTAATTTCCTGTTCAGATTTTCTAAGAGCTCAGTCCACAATATCCTGAGAACTCTACTGGCCAAAGAGAACTCCACTGTCCAGTCAAAGCTGAAGATTTTTTGAACTCTTTTACGTTCAGAAAAGCATATTGGAATCAAATATGTTTGGCTGAATGGCCAGGTGGGTGCAGTAGCCTTAGGAGAGCTGGCAATCAGGTACGAGATGAATGGGCATGTCCAGCATCTCACACAGGCCAGAAGAACCACAAGGAAGTCCATTTCTTTGGCTGCTCCCATTTTTCTTTCTTTCTTGAGTTAACTAGGAAGCAAAGACATGCACACCATTGTATGCAGTGTGCATTTAACCAAAACTTTTTTTGATGTTCAAAGAAGTTTCGCTTCATATTCCACCTGTCAAACAGGTTGGGTTGGAGATGGTTTTGGATTTTGTTTCTTCTTTCTTCCAAAACTACTTGGCCTACAGCTCTTGTGTAGGTTTTGACTGTCTACAAATGTATGTCAACGTGCCAAATCATCTCATATTGCCATATTCTGATATCTTCCAGCTCACAGCTAAGAAGGCACTAAACACCTTCAGCTGTCTAAAGAAGAATATTCAGCGACAGGACAATGACATTAAAAAAAAAAAAAGAATGCTAACTTGAAGAAGATGGTGGACTTTCAGAGAGTCCTAAATATCATTTTCTTCTATCTCTTGACCACCACCCCACTAACTCTGCAGGCATTAATTGGGATGGCACCTATGTGACATCATAGTTCTGGGGTTCTTTAGGGAGTGGACCAATAAGATCGCTGTCTTTTTCACTACACCAATGGCTTCTAACCAATGGGAGCCTTATCTGTAGCGCCACTTGCTAATTCACCATCAAGTTCTCATTGAGAGATTTGGTGGTGTTTCTCTCGCGAGGGAGAGTCGGGGGGCAAGGTTATGTGTGCAAAATATGTATGTGAAACCAAAACCTAATCCTGTTCATTGTGTTCCATTATTCCAAGAAAGCAGTTTTCTATTTCTGGTTTTGTTTTCACTATTAAGCGTTCATCGGTTCGCCGTAGGTTGCGCAGAAGGTGAACTTACTGATGCATTAAGAATTGTGTCGATAAATGGGGCTTGGGGATTCAATATTCAACGTTTGCCCAAGCCACTTGACTCTCTTCTGATTGTACGAGGGCACTTAATCCTCATGGTATCACTTTGGTGGTGAAATGTAAGAGGCTGTGTCAGCCCCTGCTTTTGATAGAAACAAATAAAAATAAGACAAAGACAGCATTCTTCAGCTGCAAAGCAATTGTAGCAAAGTCTGTTCATAGCAAGAAAATGTTTGGTTCTTCTTTCTTTTGTAGATTTCTATAATAAAACATTGTGATAACTGACTAAAACAACCCCGGTCTTGACTCTCGTTCATCCTTGCCTGCTCTGTTGAATAGCTTGGGGTTGCAAGGGCACAGGATGCAAGCTTTAGGCTAGTTTGCTTTTCCTGTGCAGTTTAGCTGGGCTTACAGCAGAGGCATACCTAGGGGCAGTGAAAATGGACTCAGGTGGGGGTGCAGGCATGGGGGCAAGGGCAAAAATCACTGATCAGACTATGAATAAGTGCATGACTTATATGTGTGCAGTGCTGCAGCATCGCTATCATGGCGAGATCAAACGTGAGAGAAGCTTTCCACCCTTCCTCTTCACCTTGTCTGCCCTCTGGATGCTTCGAGTCCCTGCTTGTAGTAATTTCTAATGCGGTTATTGAAGTAAACTGATTTATTCTCTAGGAGGTGCTGCCCTTGTCAAGAGCACAAGGGGTTCGAGGTTACTGGCTCGCTTTGTTCATGCAGCCAGCAGAAGGTTCGATTCTTGGCAGTGTGTCCAGTTTTAAAAAAATCAGGTAGCAACAGGTGATGGGGAAGATTCATTCTGTGCCCGACACTGGGGAAACCACTGCCAGCTGAAGCAGATTGGACTGAGGAACCTTTTCTTGAGATCAATGGTTGCATTGCTTTTTCGGCAACTTCCTGAGGTGTGAGGGGTCACAGGCAGAGGTGGGTGGAGCAATGGATGGATTTATTTTGCACACACACAAACACTTCTCTGTATTCTCCATGCAGACACACAAACAACACTATCAGAGCTCAGGGACACAACCCAGCTAGGCAGAAATGCTCTAGGAGGGTGTGAAGGTAGCACACGGGCTCCCTCAATCTTCTTAAGAAGATGGCACCTCTAATTTGTACTGCAGTTGTGGACTACACTGCAGAGCTGACTTGGAGGGCATGGAAAGAAGTACCTTATTCTTGTGGAGTGGTTGACTAGATGGCTTGACTATGTATCACGGGACTTATGAACCTATAATAACTCTTGTTAGAACTGACCACCAGGGCAGGTAAGAGAAAGCCCATAATCTGTGCAGTGGATAGTTAAACCATGGAACTCACTCCCATAGGGGGAAGCGGACACCGCCATCTTGGATGGCTTTGAGAGAAGTTTGGACAAATTCGTGGAGGAAGAAGGGTATTGATGGTTACTAGTCATGATGGCTATGCTCTGCCTCCATGGTTGAAAGCAGAAACGCTTATGAATACCAGTTGCCGGAAACTACTGGAGGGGAGATTGCTTTTCTGCTCAGGTCCTGCTTCACAACTTCCTGCTGGCATTTGTTTGGCCATTGTGAGAGCAGGATGGTGACCTGATGGACCATTGGTGTGATCCAGCTGGGTTTTTCTTATGGTCAGTGGCCACATGTTATCAATTGTGATTGCTCCTAGGGCCTCCTGTGCTTTACTTGAGTTCTTTAGCAGATGAATTTGAACTTAAGGCCTTTTCTATGAGCATGTATGTGATGTATGGAAGTGAGAACTGGACCATAAAGAAGGCTGATCGACGAAGAATTGATGCTTTTGAATTACGGTGCTGGAGGAGACTCTTGAGAGTCCCATGGACTGCAAGATCAAACTTATCAATTCTTAAGGAAAAACAAAATCAAAAATTCTTTCCAGTAGCACCTTAGAGACCAACTGAGTTTGTTCTTGGTATGAGCTTTCGTGTGCATGCACACTTCTTCAGATACACTGAAACAGAAGTCACCAGATCCTTAAATATAGTGAGGGAGTGGGGAGGGGTATTGCTCAGAAGGGTGGTGGGAATGGGTGATCAGCTGATAGGTATGGAAAACCTGTTGACGACTCTTAACGGCTGTAATTAGTCTTGCAGGGAAAGGCAAGGGGTGAGATGGCTAAAGATAGCTTTGTTATGTATAATGAGATAAGAATCCAATGTCTTTGTTCAGACCAGGTTTCTCCGTGGTTTTAAGTTTGGTGATTAGTTGTAATTCAGCCACTTCTCTTTCCAGTCTATTTCTGAAATTTCTTTGTATTAAGACAGCTACTTTGAGATCTGTTTGTCCAATATAGAGAGCTGAACCCTACGCCAAAGGATAAACGGACATAAATCTGATATCAGGAATCACAAGACAGAGAAACCAGTAGGAGAACACTTCAATCTCCCAGGACATTCTATAAAAGATCTCAAAGTAGCTGTCTTAATACAAAGAAATTTCAGAAATAGACTGGAAAGAGAAGTGGCTGAATTGCAACTAATCACCAAACTTAAAACCACGGAGAAACCTGGTCTGAACAAAGACATTGGATTCTTATCTCATTATACATAACAAAGCTATCTTTAGCCATCTCACCCCTTGCCTTTCCCTGCAAGACTAATTACAGCCGTTAAGAGTCGTCAACAGGTTTTCCACACCTATCAGCTGATCACCCATTCCCACCACCCTTCTGAGTAATACCCCTCCCCACTCCCTCACTATATTTAAGGATCTGGTGACTTCTGTTTCAGTGTATCTGAAGAAGTGTGCATGCACACGAAAGCTCATACCAAGAACAAACTCAGTTGGTCTCTAAGGTGCTACTGGAAAGAATTTTTGATTTTGTTTTGACTATGGCAGACCAACACGGCTACCCACCTGTAATTTAAGGAAATCAGCCCTGAGTGCTCACTGGAAGGACAGATCCTGAAGCTGAGGCTCCAATACTTTGGCCACCTCATGAGAAGAGAAGACTCCCTGGAAAAGACCCTGATGTTGGGAAAGATTGAGGGCACAAGGAGAAGGGGACGACAGAGGATGAGATGGTTGGACAGTGTTCTCGAAGCTACTAACATGAGTTTGGCCAAACTGCGGAGGCAGTGAAGGATAGGCGTGCCTGGTGTGCTCTGGTCCATGGGGTCACGAAGAGTCGGACACGACTGAACGACAACAACAATGAGCATATGGAACTGCCTTATGCCAAATTAGAACTTTGCTTTACCTAACCATGTACTGTTTTTTTGGGGGGGGGACAGAGGATGGGTGGGTTTGGGGAACTCCCTGGTCCTGAATGGGGTAACTGTGCCCTGAAGGACCAGGTGTGCAGCCTGGGAGTCATTTTGGACTCACAGCTGTCCATGGAGGCACAGGTCAATTCTGTGTCCAGGGCAGCTGTCTACCAGCTCCATCTGGTACGCAGGCTGAGACCCTATCTCCCCGCGGACTGTCTCGCCAGAGTGGTGCATGCTCTGGTTATCTCCTGTTTGGACTACTGCAATGTGCTCTATGTGGGGCTACCTTTGAAGGTGACCTGGAAACTACAACTAATCCAGAATGCGGCAGCTAGACTGGTGACTGGGAGTGGCCACCGAGACCAAATAACACCAGTCCTGAAGAAAGACCTACATTGGCTCCCAGTACATTTCTGAGCACAATTCAAAGTGTTGGTGCTGACCTTTAAAGCCCTAAATGGCCTTGGCCCAGTATACCTGAAGGAGCGTCTCCACCCCCTTCTTCAGCCCGGACACTGAGGTCCAGCTCCGAGGGCCTTCTGGCGGTTCCCTCCCTGCGAGAAGTGAGGTTACAGGGAACCAGGCAGAGGGCCTTCTCAGTAGTGGCGCCTGCCCTGTGGAATGCCCTCCCATCAGATGTCAAAGAGATAAACAACTACCTGACATTTAGAAGACATCTGAAGGCAGCCCTGTTTAGGGAAGTTTTTAATGACTGATGTTTTAATGTATTTTTAATCTTTGTTGGAAGCCGCCCAGAGTGGCTGGGGAAACCCAGCCAGATGGGCGGGGTACAAATAAAATTATTATTATTATTATTATTATTATTATTATTATTATTATTATTCCATCCCAACTGGCAGCAGATCTCCTGAATCTCCCCCAGCCTTTCTCCCAATGATGCTTCTCGACAGGGGATGCTAAGGTCCGATTGTTAAGTGTGTGGCTCTTCATGAAGCTACTGCCCCCTTCACACTATATAAACAGAACCCTCAGCCTTCCTCCTATGCCGCCCCTCAGCTGAGTTGTCGCATCTGTTGAATCATAAATCTACTACAAGCAGAAAGGTCTGTGATCTCCAGTTCTTCTGCCATCTGTGGAGGACCCGTTGGTGGGAGGGATCCATCTGGTTCTGATTCACTGAAATTAGCCATGCTCAAGATGCACTTTCTGGCCTTCTGTATCCAGTCCCTTCCCCTCCTTCTCTTGCCCTTTGTTGAAATCTTGTTCTCGGCAACATCTCCCAATCCCAGATTGGCCATCCCTTTGCTATAGCGGCTGCCACTGGGCTACTATTTTTATTTGTTTCGTGGTGACCCTACCATGCAGGGACCCAGGTTAAGCTGTGGGTTAAACCACAGAGTCTGGGGCTTGCCGATCAGAAGGTTGGCGGTTCGAATCCCCACAACGGGGTGAGCTCCCATTGCTCGGTCCCAGCTCCTGCCCACCTAGCAGTTTGAAAGCACGTCAAAGTGCAAGTAGATAAATAGGTACCGCTCTGGCGGGAAGGTAAACAGCATTTCTGTGTGCTGCTCTGGTTCGCCAGAAGCGGCTTTGTCATGCTGGCCACATGACCCAGAAGCTGTCTGCAGACAAACGCCGGCTCCCTCGGCCTATAGAGCGAGATGAGCACCGCAACCCCAGAGTCAGACACGACTGGACCTAATGGTCAGGGGTCCCTTTACCTTTACCTTAATCCTACCATGCAGGACGTGGGTGGCGCTGTTTTCTAAACCACAGAGTCTGGGGTTTGCCGATCAGAAGGTTGATGGTTCAAATCCCCACAACAGAGTGAGCTCCCATTGCTAGGTCCCAGCTTCTGCCAACCTAGCAGTTCAAAAGCACACCAATGCAAGTAGATAAATAGGTACCGCGTTTTCATGTGCTGCTCTGGTTCACCAGAAGCGGCTTAGTCATGCTGGCCACATGACCCGGAAGCCGTACGCTGGCTCTCTCGGCCAATAAAGCAAGATGAGCGCCACAACCACAGAGTCGTCCATGACTTGAGCTAATGGTCAGGGGTACCTTCACCTTTACCTTTACCTAATCCTACCCATTGGAGTGACTGGGATCTGGAATGGGACAATAGGGGGCTAAAACAACCCAGATCCAGACCATAATCTGAAGAGGTGGTGCACAGTTTAATATGAGTTTTAAACCGTGCTGTTAGTCTGGAAAAAGAGGTGCCAGAACTCACCATGAACACGTCCCTTGTTCCCTTATAATGGCCATGGAATCCAACTGAGAGGTGCCGGAACTGAGTTCCTATGAGTTCTGTCTGAAAAAAAACGCCCTGATTTTAAACCTTAATTAAACATATGGTCAGGAGAGGAAAGGAGACTCACATAGGCTGACTGCATAAATCTTCTTCCCACTCTGCTTGCTGCCAGACCTCTTTTGACAGTCTCAGGTTGCTCTAGGTGGACCTGATCTGTGCTGGGGCTGCCTCAACCCTATTCAGCTGAAACCTAGGTTGGCATCAATTCAATTTGGTTCCGAATCGAGGATTTGGATGGGGAATCCAAATCAGCCCCCGTCACGTGCACTGAACACCTGAACCAGGTGTGAGTCATGAACTCTGTAATTGTCAATTCTTGGTCGTACAGAAATCAGCTTGAACTGGTCGGTTCCCAGTGGAGGACTCCTTGGGAGGGCCAGAGAAACCCAGGGTTGTGAAAAGTAAGTCATTTGTCAGCTCTGGTTCTGCAAGCAGAGGTCGGTAGAAAAGATCTGATTAGTAAGCTATGGGCGTCACTCTCCTTCACTGCTAGCTCTTTTAATGATCCTAATGATAAGGTGCTCTTCTGACATTCTGTGAACCACATGGGAATTGGTTTATCCACATGCAGCTCCTGCGTGCCTCAGAGAATGTTTATACAGCTCTGTCACGTGTCAGAATTATATCTTTCCCACACAGTTCCAGTGCCGGTTCTGCAAGAAACTGACCGTTTGATCAGACCAGAGGTCATCCAAACATTCCCTGAAGATATATTTGGGTTCAACTTGGGTCTGGGGGTGTCCCAGGTAGATCATGGAATGAAGTTTAGTGATCAACTTTGGCCAACCCTCCCCTTTTTATTCTGTGAGTAGATCGCAGTCTCTTGGAAGCTGGACGTGCCTGTTATAAGGAATGATTGAGGGAATTGGGTATGCTTAGCTTGGAGAAGAGAAGACTGAAAGGTCCCATGATAGCGGTCATCAAATATCTGAAGGGCTATAATGTGGAAGATGGAGGAAGCTTGGTTTTGTTTTTTTTAATTGCTCCACAGTGTAGGATTCAAATAAAAAGAAATGAGACTTTGACTAAATATTAGGAAGAACTTTCTGATACTAAGAGCTTTTCAACAGTGGCACAGACTACAATGGATGGTGGTGGACTCTCCTTCATTGGAGGCTTTTGAACAGACGTTGGATGGCCATCTGTTGGGGGATTCTTTAGCTGTGATTCCCGCATTACAGGGAGTTGGGCTAGATGACCCCTGGGGTCCCTTCCAATTCTACAGTTCTATGATTCCATTATTGATCTCTGTGATCATTCTGGTGGGCTGGATTCAGCTTGGTGGGTCACTGGTTCTGCAGGCCTGGGCCAAAGGCAGATCTAAGGGAGTGCAACCAGTTTGTACACACTGGGCACAGAGCTACTGGGATGCTGCAGCAGCAGGCGCCAAAACTATAATGTCCAATGGAAGGCAAGGGGAGGAGAGATTTTGGCGTCGCACAGGGCACCACTGAAATTTGAGACACCTAGGTCCTCCACTACCTGGGCTGTACAAATAAGAATGTTGGATCATGGAAGCTTTCTTCTGCTGAGGAAGACTGTGGTGTGCGAAGCAGATGTTCTACGCCATGGGTAGGCAACCTAAGGCCTGTGGGCCGGATGCGGCCCAATTGCCTTCTCACTCCGGCCCGCGGACGGTCTGGGAATCAGCGTGTTTTTACATGAGTAGAATGTGTCCTTTTATTTAAAATGCACCACTGGGTTATATAGGAATTTGTTCAATTCCCCCCCCCCCAAAAAAATATATATATATATAGTCTGGCCCACCACATGGTCTGAGGGACGGTGGACCGCCCCACAGCTGAAAAAGGTTGCTGACCCCTGTTCTACGCTGAGCTGTTGCCTTTCCCCTTGAGGAAGTGTTAAGCGGAACACTCATCTCTCACTAACTCATGCACACACACACACACACACACACACACACCCCTACCCCTTTTTATCCGAAATACTAGCATTTCTGCTGACAAACACCCACCGCGTGGGATATTCACACCCCTGCATGTGATTCACCAGGCAGGTAACATGAGTTGTCACAGCAGAGCTCAGAAGCAAAATCACTACTCACATTCCTTTCTTCCCGGAGAAAAACACTACCATTCTATCCGTCGCCTAAGCCACAGACCGGCTGTCTAGTTCTGATAAAAGGGTGGACAGAAATCTAATTGAGCCTCTTAAAAACCCTTCCTGTGCACCAGCAGCTCATTGCATCATCTGTATTCTCTCTGACCCCCCGCCCCGCCCCGTCCACCGCTCCCAGTTTTGAAAATGACAACCAATCAGCCGCTTTTGTCTCCCCATCCACCCACGATCCACCCACTCACCCATTATCCCAGCCAAAGCTTGGACATTTGCCTGCCAGGTTACCTTTCTGATGGGATGAATACAAAGATGCCCGGGTTTGCCACCCCGTCCTTCCGGCTGGCACACACACACACAAAACAGGATTCAGGAAACAAAGGCAAGCACACGGTCTCTCTCGGTGCCTCGCCCATCCCCTTCTGGTTCCCTGGTGGAAAGTGGGTTCCACTCACAGCCATAGTTCTGGTTTCTATGACACCAGGGGCTTTTCCACACAAAAGGTGCGAGGTGTCAGTCAAGCCTGCCCGGACTGCTTGGAGCACAAGTCTCCATGGAAACAGGATGCAGGTTACCAGGTTACCAGATGAGATGCCCTCTCCTCTGCCTTCCCCTTTCACTGGAGGCTCTGAAGGATTCCATCTGAGTGCTGAGTTTGCTGATCCCAGCTGGGAGGTCCCCTCTGCTCTTGAATTTGTCGCTGAAAATAAATGATGTTGATTTTTCTTATTCCTCATATTTTTTTGAGAAATGAATTTTTTGGTGGAGATATTTTTTTAATGCTTTTTACCTATGCTGTGAGAAGAGATACAAGTCACGCTTTCAGGCTTTTGATAAGTATCTGGATGGCCACCATGAGAACAGGATGATGGGCTGAATGGGCCATTGGCCTGATCCTGCAGGCTTTTCTTATGTCTCTACCCCTCCCCAATGAAGAAGACTAGACTAAAATAGATCCATTAGAATGGAAATATATCCTCGTCCAAATGAAATCTCTTTGTAGGTGAAATCCCTGCATGTGGAAGGCTAACATTTGGAAAGAGAGTAAGATTGAACATCCTGGTTGTGCAACCAACATCATGGATGCTTGGAAAGCTGGCATCTATGGCTTCATGATGTCATGGAAGCTTGTGCAAGCACCCTTCCCATCACATGTAGACTTCTCCACTGCAGGTGTCCACAACCCATTCTGCAGGTGTTGTGATTTTGGCCATCAGGATACTTGACATAGAGTGGAAGGCACAGAGATGTGGTCAGCCTTCATCTGTAGGGAAAACATCTGTAAAGGGTTGAGTTAAAGCAGGCATAGGCAAACTTGGCCCTCCAGATGTTTTAGGACTTCAACTCCCATCATCCCTAGCTAACAGGACCAGTGGTCAGGGATGATGGGAATTGTAGTCCCAAAACATCTGGAGGGCCAAGTTTGCCTATGCCTTAGTTAAAGTAATCAAGTTCCATGCACATACCAGTTGGCTACTGTCTTTGCCTCCGGCTCGGTCTGATGAATGTCATCTGCATGAAAGTGAAACATCAGCTCGAAATACATCTCGCTGTTATTGATGACTAGAGTTTCAGAACAAGAGAGTCCAGCCTGCAAAAATTCATTTAATGAGCCCGTGGTTTGTGGAATGCATCAGCGTCACTGGACTGCAGGCAGGAACTCTCCAAGAAACTGATGAAGGAAGGCACTGTTCACTTGACATTCTTCAGGTCAATGCCCATGCAGTCAGGAAATGTTATTGCCACAATCTTTGGCTGAAGCACAATCCAAACAATTTTGCACCGAAATGTCACTCTAGGGGAAATTCAGTGTCATTTCAGGCACAGCCAGGAGATGTATGCCATGGCATTGAAGAAACTCCACCCAATGGCTAAACTAATGGATGGCTGGTTCTGGGTTGTAGGGGTGGGGATCTCAGATGGCAGGGTGTAGAAGGAGGCAGTAAGGAAATGCCCAGAATACCCTCATTAAAAGAAATGCAGCTCATTAGCTTGCAAACATCTGAGTTAATTAACATGGAATGACGATCCAGTCTGTTATGGTCAGGGTCACTTCCACATGTGTTCAATCATAAGACAATGACATCCTGTTTTTGCATTTGCCTTCATTAAAAATAAATAAAAATAAATCTTTGTTGAGAGTTTTGGATGTAGTAAAATAAAAGAGTGCACACAGAAAAAGGCTCCAGACAAACGGATCCTGGGGGGAAAGCAAAGACCGAGATGTTGTATGATAGGTAAAGGGACCCCTGACCATTAGGTCCAGTCACGGACGACTCTGGGGTTGCGGCACTCATCTCGCTTTACTGGCCGAGGGAGCCGGCGTACAGCTTCTGGGTCATGTGGCCAGCATGACTAAGCCGCTTCTGGTGAACCAGAGCAGCGCACGGAAACACTGTTTACCTTCCCGCCGGAGCGGTACCTATTTATTTACTTTGACGGGCTTTCGAACTGCTAGGTTGGCAGGAGCAGGGAGCTCACCCCATCGCAGGGCTTCGAACCTTCCACCTACTGATCGGCAAGCCCTAGGCTCTGTGGTTAAATGGAGCAAGCTTGTTTTCTCCTGTTCTGGCTTCAAGTTACAAGAAAGGAGATTCCAACTAAACTTCAAGAAGAACTGTCTGGGGAGTAAGACCTGTTCAAAAGTGGGATGGACTCCCTCTGAAGGTGGTGGAATCTCCTTCCCTGGATGTTTGTAAGTAGTGGTTGACTGGTTGCCTTTCAGGGATATTCTGTAGCTTTGATTCCTGTATTGCAGAGGGTCAGACTAGATGGCCCCTGGGTTCTTTTTTCAACTCTACAATTCAATGATTCTATGGAAAGAAGGGTTTGAGGCATCCTCGATTAAGAAGGACTTTAAATAACAGAAACTTTAAATGACACAAAAATTGAGAGAGAAAGAAAACACATTATGTTGGGAAGAAATCAGAGACCCTTCTACAGGCTTCCTCAACCTCAGCCCTCCAGATGTTTTGAGACTACAGTTCCCATCATTCCTGACCACTGGTCCTGCTAGCTAGGAATCATGGGAATTGTAGGCCAAAAACATCTGGAGGGCCGAGGTTGAGGAAGCCTGCCATAATAGAACATAGGCAAAATCCATTTTTACTGCCCAGAACTCATAATAACTATACCTATTTATTCAGTGCCAGAACTTTCCTGCTATGCTCCTGTATATTAGCATACAGGATAAATGGGAACCTTATGGCCATAAATTGATCTCTCCTTCTATGCCCTCTCAGAACTGGCAATTTGCGTGAAAGCTTTTCTAAGAGGGCTATATGCCAAATCTTTCAATACCAGCAATCTACAGTAGGTTAGTGTATTTGAAGTTTTTCCAGGATTTGGACGATCCAGAAGCATTGCTATCACAAAGAGGTCCCTTCCATGTGTTTCTGGGCAAAAAAATCTGTATGGCTGACATGCCAATGTTTGTTGCTATGTTGTTGTTATGTGGGCAATTCCAGGATGAAGTAAGGCTATAGAATATCAGTCCTCCCTGCCTTCTGAGCGTGCTCAAAGCTGTTTCCTTGAAAGCTACACCTTCTGAGCAGCTCAAAGCACAGTCTTTGTAGATAGCCAGGAGGTGGCTGAAATTTCTAGTTTAAGCAACTTGGTTTTGATTAATATTTGTTTAAAAAGAGTGATGGAGAACAGATTGTGAGTCTCTAATATGTGTATGTGTATCATTTGCATTTATTTTTTGGAATATGGGAGGACAATTCCCATATTCAACTATTAAGTGTTTGAGTTGTGTGTGTGTGTGTGTGTGTGTGAGAGAGAGAGAGAGAGAGAGAGAGAGAGAGACTTTAGGTTTTGGAGGGGTATGGAAGTTTTGCGTGGTTAGCAGATGAAAACATCTCTCTCTCCCTGTGCTACCAGTCTTTCTTTATTTACTGGTTCCAGCTTGGAGTTTGGCAGAGGCTCCAAATTGTACCCCACTGAGAGGCCCCACCATGTGTGCATGACGTCACGTCCGCTCACGCATCACGAGTGTTTGACATCATGTGTGTTTTGTATGCAGGACGAAGGGGAGGCCAACCATCGCGAAGCCCGACCTTTGATCCCTATCTGTGCATCCCTTTGATGATCGGGAAGGTGCGCCGGTGATGTCAAAGGGATGTGCCATGGTGAACTCTGACATTGAGGGGTCTTGGCTCCTGCCCACAAATAATGAGGGGGCCGAAGACACCTTGGCCCCATGGAGTTGCCACGCCTGGAGTTTCATAGAAGTCCTTTTGATTGTGAGCAGCTTTCTAATGGAAATAAAACACTCTGCACAACAGAACTGGCCTTGACTTTGGATAATAATAATAATAATAATAATAATAATAATAATAATAATAATTTATTTATACCCCACCCACTTGGCTAGGTTTCCTGAGTCACTCTGGGCAGCTTCCAACATAGCATAAAAAACTTCCCTATATAGGGCTGCCTTCAGATGCCTTCTAATAGTTAGATAGTTGTCTATTTCCTTGACATCTGCTGGGAGGGCGTTCCACAGGGCGTTCCACAGCGCGGGTGCCACTACCGAGAAGGCCCTCTGCCTGGTTCCCTGTAACCTTGCTTCTCACAGTGAGGGAACCACCAGAAGGCCCTCGGAGCTGGACCTCAGTGTCCGGGCTAGACGATGGGGTGGAGATGCTCTTTCAGGTATACTGGGCCGAGGTATACTGGACACTATCAGTTACTTAGATATTCCAGGCCCCCTAGCCTATCGGAATGTCCAGGGAAAGCTACCAGGGCATGAGTGTGTTGAAAAGCTTTTTATACAGAAGTGCTTCCATGGTTACTGTCACTAAGGAGACGGGAAGCTTTCTTGTTGCCTGTGATAATCAGCGCATGTAGTGTGTGTCTTCTCCATTGACATTTTGAAGCGTCCCAAACCCTGCAATTTCAACAGAAGACCCACTCCCATGTGCTTTATTAGTTTATAAATATACTGTTTCCCCGTACTGTACAATTCTTAGTTGTTTTTTTTTTTTTTTTTGCCTGCTCTGACTTTAACTGAAGTTTCAGTTATTGCACTTTTTAAACTACTTTTCTCTTGTTCTCTCAGAAGAATGTTGTATATCACACACAGGTGGGAAAAGCGAATAAAAAAAGGAAAATAAGGAAAATTAAGTTTGCCAAATTGCAGGGAAATAAGTATAGGGTGGGTTCTTTTTTGTTTTGTTTTTTGGAGTAAAGCAAAAAGGATTCAGATTACTAGAACCAAATAAATTAAAGTGACAAGAGAGGAGATTCTAAATAAATATTAGGAAGAACGTTCTGATGGTAAGAACTATTCGACAGTGGAATGCATTACAGTGGTACCTCTGGTTACGTACTTAATTCATTCCGGAGGTCCGTTCTTAACCTGAAACTGCTCTTAACCCGAAGCATCACTTTAGCTAATGGGACCTCCCGCTGTCGCTGCGCCGCCAAAGCACGATTTCTTTTCTTATCCTAGAATCCTAGAATCCTAGAGTTGGAAGAGACCCCAAGGGCCATCCAGTCCAACCCCCTGCCAAGCAGGAAACACCATCAAAGCATTCCTGACAGATGGCTGTCAAGCCTCCGCTTAAAGACCTCCAAAGAAGGAGACTCCACCACACTCCTTGGCAGCAAATTCCACTGTCAACAGCTCTCACTGTCAGGAAGTTCTTCCTAATGTTTAGGTGGAATCTTCTTTCTTGTAGTTTGAATCCATTGCTCCGTGTCCGCTTCTCTGGAGCAGCAGAAAACAACCTTTCTCCCTCCTCTATATGACATCCTTTTGTTATGTATTGAAGTTCTCACCCTAGGCCACTAGGGGTGTGTGTATATAGTTCATTATGCTGCAGTTTTCACTCAGGTCAGCTTATGCAAAAGAGGGATTGTAAAAGGACGTTCAGGGATTGGTTAATGGTGGAAAGTTGTTACTGTTGCGTTGTAGCTGAGTTCTATATAAGCAGGCTGCTGAGGCCTTCAGGTCACTTCTGTTCCAGCCTGAGAATAAACAAGAGCTGTTTGGAAATCACTGTGTCGTCTGCTGTGTCCACCCACAACTTAACACCTTTGATATATTTGAACATGGCTATCATATCACCCTTAACCTTCTCTTCTCCAGGCTAAACATACCCAGCTCCCTAAGCCGTTCCTCATAAGGCATCGTTTCCAGGCCTTGGACCATTTTGGTTGCCCTCCTCTGGACACGTTCCAGCTTGTCAGTATCCTTCTTGAACTGTGGTGCCCAGAACTGGACACAGTATTCCAGGTGAGGTCTGACCAGAGCGGAATACAGTGGTACTATTACCTCCCTTGATCTAGATGCTGAAGCAAAGTTCTTAACCTGAAGTGTTATTTCTGGGTTAGCGGAGTTCTTAACCTGAAGTGTATGTAACCCGAGGTACTGCTGTACTTCAGCTCTCCTTCCTTGGAGGTTTTTAAGCAGAGTTTGGATGGCCGTTTGTTGAGCGTTCTTTAGCTGTGACTGATGCATTGCACGGAATCATGGACTAGAAAGGCTGGGGAAACCCAGCCAGATGGGCGGGGTATAAATTGTTGTTGTTGTTGCCTTGGGGTTCCTTTCAAATCCACAGTTTTGTGATTCTATTATTCCTGCCCAATCTATATCATGTTTTTTGGGGAGGGGGGTGGGTTTTATCTGTTACTTTTCCTTGCTTTAAAGTAACTAAGAGGAGGACAAATGGTATGCTTTCTTGCATGTGTGTGTGTGTGTTTCACACTGTCCTTTCCAGTGCTAAGCCAGATAGGCTTTAAAGCACAAGGCTGGCAGGAGAATTCTGAAGAGCTCTGATCCTTATATATGTGTTAAGGAAGAGCAAAACACAATATTATTGCGCGGCCAGGCGGAGTCCCCCGAACCCCGGGGCAGCCCCTGAGGGAAATAACGATGCGTGACAATGGGATTCTATGGGATTAAATTGGCCACAACTTTATTAATATTCAGATGTAGGGAGACCTTGGCTCAGGCATTGGGCGTTTATCCTTCCCAGCCCCCCAGCCGGGGTTCTGGGTAATTTCAGGGTTATCCAGCATGAGTGGGGAGTGGGCTACTCTGGAGAACATATGTTCAAGCAGATAGCCCCCCCCATGTTCACCGCTGCTGGAGGGGGAGGGCAGTGACGACCCTGGGCCTATGGTCAATGCCTCCCCCTGAGACCCCTTTAACGGGAACCCTGTTATCGCCACCGCAATGGGGGCGGGGGTCACTGCCCCACGCCCCCCCAATCTTGTAGATGACTAAAGGATTCCGCCCAAGGCCTGCAACCGCCAAAGTTGTGACAAATTGCTACGGGAAGGCGAAACCTGCCAATGCAGGGGAAGTCCTTTCCGGCCCTTCAACTGCGACCTTGACATAGCAGCGCCTGCGTGCCTGTGTGGCTGTGGAAAAGGGTGGTTAAACCTGCAAAGTAAGCGTCAATTGAGGGAGTGGATGGTGGGGAAGCTCTGACTCCAACGGCCGCTTCCCAGGTATGACTCAAGTTCTATTGTGTGTACTGTATAATCCCTCCTTCTACCTGGCCAATCCCCCTGGCAACACCACCCCAGCTGGGATTGGGCAGCTGCTAGAGTAGGTGGAGTCCACAGGTATCCGGTCTGGGAAAGTGATGCCAGGACCAACTGCCAGGAGCTGCCCGTGATCCAATGGGGCTACTCGCAACCACGCAAAAGGCGCACCCCGTTTGATGTGGGGAAACGCTCATTATTATTATTCTAAAAACCCTTAAATGATGCTTTAAACGTTTCAAAAAAACACCCTCCACTGCTGTGTTTTAATCAAAACAGTCACATCCTTGAGCTCTTCAGTTCTCCACAGGCAACATATTACAAAGTTTCAATGCAAAGATTTTTCTAGAGACATATGTAGAGATATATGTGAAAACACAGAGCTATAAAGAATAAGAAAATCAGAAACCCCAGAGGAAGATGTGGCACTGAGATGTGGGTCTGGACGTATTGACATCACAGAGTGGCTCAGGACACATTGACTCACACATTGACAACTTCACATAATGACAGGTCGAAGGAAGATGGACAAGTTTTTGGCAGACCAGACCTTGTTTATTGATTTTAATCTGTAAGAACAGTGCCAGCTACCTCTAGAATGGTTTGGTCTGTTGAAGTGAAATTAGGGTCAACCGAAGAAGTGGTAGATTAACTATGAAAAATGAAATGTGGATCTAATTAATGGAGTTCTTTGTTTTGATTATAGGATATGGGAAAAAGGATTAATGTTGTAAAGCAAAGGAAGAAAGAAAGAAAAGGTGTCATATGTTATCGTAGATCAAATATTATATGCTAAAAGAAGATTATTAATCCTATTAGTAGAATATATATTGTTCTTTGAATAAATGTAATGGGGAGAATTGGTGTTTTTGAATTCTGGTGCTGGAGGAGACTCTTGAGAGTCCCGTGGACTGCAAAAAGATCAAACATATCCATCCTTAAAGAAATCAGCCCTGAGTGCTCACTGGAAGGACAGATCTGAAGCTGAGGCTCCACTTTGGCCACCTCATGAGAAGAGACTCCCTGGAAAAGACCCTGATGTTGGGAAAGATGGAGGGCACAAGGAGAAGGGGACGACAGAGGATGAGATGGTTGGACAGTGTTCTCGAAGCAACTGGCATGAGTTTGGCCAAACTGCGGAGGCAGTGGAGGATAGGGGTGCCTGGCGTGCTCTGGTCCATGGGGTCACGAAGAGTCGGACACGAGTGAACGAGTGAACAACAACAACAACAACGGGGGGGGAGTTGTTGATTTATATTTATATTGTTCTGAGTTAGGGTGGGGGCAGGCTGTATGCCTGAGTCCTTTCCAATTCCTAGGTCCAGCAGGGATTCAATTGCTGAATTAGCTAGGCAACAGCCATAATGGCTTACTAAGTATGGGTCATTAAGGTAACAAAGGAAGTGACTCTGTGCCAGAGATAAAAATGGGTGCACAGCAACTGGGGTGACCTTGAGATTACAGCTGCAGAGCCCACAGGAAATGCATGAGAACACTAGATCTAAAACAACTAGCTCTGCACAAAGAAAAGGCTCTGTTTCCCTAACTCTACAGGAACAAATGGAGAAATTAGTTGCTAGTGTTGCAGAAATAGCACAAGGACTTAAAAATGTGACTGATGAGCTGAAACAAACGTAGGCCTCAGTTAATACAATTAGTGCATCAGTCGATACAACAGTTAATTCTGCAATAGAAAAACTCCAAGCTGATATAAAAGCTGATATAAAAGAC